>JAVSBS010011180.1:33912-68050 GCA_033124195.1 Coracias cyanogaster
CTTTAAAAAAACCCACAACAGACTGACCCCTCTGCCTGATGGCTTTGAAAAGTGTCCTGATGTGGAGGTATTTATCCTACACAACATGCTTCATTGAGGCACTCCAGCAGCACTCCTAAATATACTCCTTTGTTATTAAACTATTTAAGAGGACATCATGCACAGGAGGAAACGCAAACACCAGTTTATTATTTACTGCAGCAATCCATGCTGGGGCAGTGCTTGGAGACTAATGCATGATGATGTGCTCTTTAAATTTGGTACTTGGAAGAGGAAAAGGATGGCATTAAACGGTAACATTTCTGATGAAAGACTGAAACCTAAGTGTGCCCTTAACTTTATGTTTTTAAACATAGTTTTGGCTCAGAATAAAGATTCCCCCGTAGAACATTTTATTTGCAGTTTGTTTCCATCAGTCAGAAAGATTAATGTATCGACACTCTGGAGGGGGCTTTGGGGATTGATAATAGGAGATACGAAGCCTTTCACCTTAGGGTCACTGGTTCAGCTCTGCCCCACGTCGGTCACCACCACCAATAGCTGCCATCTGCTCCTCTGCAGCCATCCGCCCAGTGTGAAATGGGCTGGTCCCAGTTCTGGGTGCTGGGGACAGATGTCCAGGTCCCAGTGGGCTCCCTGGGCTGCTTTAGTAGGAAGTGGGATGGACCCGCTCAGCTCAGCCCCTGATGTGACGGCAGCCCCAGCCTTCAGCTCGGGCTGAGCACCACCAGGGAACTTGACCTTCTGCCACACTTGTACGACCCATGAATGGTGAACCTGTTATTCCTGCCCTGTGCAGAGTAACTCATTCCAAAAGCAGGACATCCCTGAACATAAATCTGTCTGTTACAAAGTTGGCTGCGGTTTTCCCTGGTTGCCTCCAGCTCCTGCTGAATTTCATTAGGAACACCTCTATTATACAGCACCAGGAGGGAGCAAGTGCTGCCTCTAGACTTTGAAAGAGCTCTTTAAAGTGAAGATCAATTTTGCATCTCACTAAATAAGTAATGACAGGCAAAACTGCAAGTACTTAGTTCAGCTTTATTTTAATAGCACTGTGGCTCCATCGAGAAATCCCTGCTACTGATACAGTTTGATGTCCTGAGGCAGTTTCCTCCAGACATTTTTCCTTTTTTTTCTTTAGTATTGGCACTTTTTTAATAGCTGTTTGGAAACCTTACTGTCTGTGAATAAGCAGTACCAATAAACCTTTTCCCTCTCTATTTATTTCTCCTTTCCTCCATCAGGGAACAGTCCCAGCAATCATAGACTGAGCAGGGAGTTTTCAGAGTCTGACGTGTAGTTGTACTTGGTGGTAGATGATCAAATGAAGAGCAGCTTCGTGCCTTATAAAATTAAAAAATGGTAAATCAGCTACTAATACAATCCTCAGAGGCTGCTAAAAGGCTGTTGGATGTCACAAAACCAGCAGCCCTTTGAGGTGATGAGACGGGAGCTTCTTAATGCGTGCAGCCGGCTTCTCCCTGGCAGTGGTCCACTTTGGGGCAGGATCCAGGCTCTGATGCCTTCACCCTCTGGCAGACGGCTGTGAGTGTGTGAACGTCCTCTCTAATTCCAGATTAGCCACAAAGAGGAGTTGTCGTTCTTAAGAAACAGGCGTGCTTGGGAAGGAAAGGCTGTCTGGAGGCTGCGGGGCACAGCACTGCCCTGAGATGCTTTGAGATGTCTGAGCGAGGTCCCTGGTATTGGGTTTTTCTACAGGAGCAGGAAAAAACAAAAAGAGATGTCTTTCAATCTGAGGGCCATCGGCCACCACTGTGACTCGGCTTCCCCACTATCCAAGGCTTCCCCAAGTTTGGCTTAATAAAATCCAGATCTGATTTTAATAAGTTCAGAGGATGGTTCAGACCATCTCAACATGGAACGTTTTGCACACAAAGCCAAGGAATGCTTATGAGACCAAAGCAGAGTCTCCAGAGTCCTTATCCTCACCGATTTAAAAGAGGAAAAGATCCCTGGGCCGTTAGCAGCACCTCTGCTCCTCCTGCAACACATTGCCACGTGTGATGTGGCCGTGCTTGTATTGCAAAATATCATGACGCCTGCAGTCATCACGATACTGCAACCTCCCTGCCAGTGCTCCACCGCAGGGTTCTTGGGCCTTTCAGCTGACCCTGCCTTGGCCCAAATTGATGGAAGTCAAATTCATGGCTTCAGCCAGGCCACTGCTTTAGCCCATACAGGGGTGGTTTCTCTGCTTTCTTTTGCATTTCTTTCTCTCTAATGGTCACTCAGTTGTTGGCTTTAAAAGGACACTATACAAAGAGGATGTCCTGAAATGCAAAGTGGCAGCTCTGAGTCCATTATAGCTGACAGTTCAAAGTGCAACATCTCCTTGGCCAGCCAGGGCTGTGGTTCAAGCTTTTGTAGGAAAGTGGTTATTTCCAAAGTCCTGAATCCCTTTAAATAAATATAAGCCCCTGGAGCCAGGAAGGGCTCAGGTGAACTGAGCAGTGGCAGCAAACTCTTGGCTCCTGCTGTCTCCCATCCAACCTGCTAAATTTAGCAGCCTAACCAAGCTGCCTTCTCTCTCTTTAATCAGGTGGAGCAAGTGTCATGTTGACTTGCTAGCTGGTGCGGGATCCCATCCTGCTCGCAGCATCTCCAGCCCCTCAGTAGTGCCCAGGGAGCCATATGCAGGGGAGCAGCGTGTCTGCTAGGCCACCGCGGCAGCACTTCCACTTAATCTCTCTGCTCCCGTCCACACGTGCTGTCCTGATATCCGACAGCCGGTCCCATGCGGGCACTGTGCCAGCAGTGACTTTACAGGCTTTGTGGCAGAGATTATTTAAAGGAGATTAACCCTTCTAAACCCCTTAGATTTTAATTATTTCTGTATGTATTTATAAAACCTGCAGTCTGCTTGTTCCAGGGCACAACTGCCCCAGTCCCCATCCTTAACCTGGATTCATGAATATACAGTGCAGCCATATTACAGCACAGGGGCTGGACTCGACAGGGCTCATTTGACTTATTTATTTATTGCCATTCTTTAACAATTCACATCTGGGATGAAAGTGAAACGTTCTGGTTTCCAATTGTAAAGGAGCTAATAATTAGAATTGCTTTAAAATACTAGCACTAACACTGCATTAATTGAATTGTTTGAGTCGATGGCGGCATCTCTCACTAATTGTTTTGGTTAAGGCAGCTCTGTCATTAATGCATGCTGTTGCCTCCCTGCCACCCATACTGTGAGCACGGAGCACCCTGCTTCTCTCTGTAGGGCTGATGGATTGGCAGCCAAAAGAAGGAAGGCCTGTTCTTTCAGTCAGTCTCTTAGCAAATTTTTTATGTGCATATTAATGCTGTGAAATGATGAAGTCTGGAAAACTGTCATTACTAACAGGTACTGTTAAAAGGGAGAAAAAAAAAGGGTGTCCACCTCCATCCTTTCATACTTTCTCTCCTATTTGTCATGTTGGTTAGTGCTGAGCTAATTATTTTTTTTAGACTTAAGGAGTGATGGAGTTTCCACTCTGCATGTGAGGTGTAAAATCCAAATGAAACCAGAAATACCTTATTTCTGTTTCACAGAGCAACCTGTCCTATCTCAGGCTATGCACACCTTGCAGAGGTGGGAAAACCAGTTAAAGAGCTGGTGAGCCGCTGACACTGAGACTGTTGGATCAGAGATGTTCCGGAAGCCACCGCCTAGTATGGGTTACAGTCCCAGCATGAGTGCTGTAGCTCTGTTTCTGTATATTTTAGGATTACTGCAGGAAAAAATGATAATATTTAGAAGTATATCTGCCTGTTTTGTAAATACAAGTGTAAAAGGTGGCTATTAAAAGGAAACAAACCCCACAGCATTATGGACCCCAATGATCTGAGAAAAAAGTAGGTAATTTTGAATACATTTCTTAAAATCAGATTATTTTTATTTGTTCTTGTCTCCTGAGCAAGGAAATAAGTGTAGACAGTGCCAAGGAGTCCATAAATAAATTTAGCTCGTGGAGAATCTCTTTAATATGCACACAGTCCTGCTTCTGTAGTAGTGAACATTTGACCAGTAGCAATTAATTTCTTATCACAGTCTTTCTATGAGGTAAGAAAACATTAATGTCTCCATTAGGAGGTGGAGAACAGGAGCTCTCCGAGAGCAAGTGATGCACCCAGCTTCTCTCCCCTGCCCTGTGGCTTGCCAAGAGCTGCTGGAGGGAGAGGACATTGCAGCAATGCTTCTCCTGCAACGCGCCTGGACACTCCTCTCCAAGCAGATTTGTCCTCCTAATCCAATGACAGACCCAGAAAACATTTGATATCTGTGTATTTCAGCATAAATATCGTTAAGCTAATGAATTTTCAACTGCTTGCTGTGAAGCATACACTGTTTCCTTTAATGGCAGGTGGTAAAACAGAGAAGAAGAAGAAAAAAAATGAAGGTCTCTGGTATAAATGTCTTCTGTCTGGAAAGGATGAAAAAAGGGCTTCCTACAAAACCAACCATGGGGAAAATAACGCATGATCCCGAAGCGTGTAGATGATTAGGCAAAGCACCCCAAAGGTTAATATATCTTCTCTCGTTCAAATGGGTAGGATCTGGAGCTGAAAGTGCCAGACCTGTGCGTTCAGCCCCAGGGAGGGGGAGTGGGGAAGCAAAGGGTTAAATTTCGGGGCTGTAGAAGCAGATTGTGTTTTCCTTCTATGATGTGGGCTGACAAGACATCAGTATTCTATTCATCTGTTGGGAATTAGGCTGTTAATCCAATCAATGACTCTTGAGCGAGCTGCAGCCTGCCTTCCCACTGGGGAACAATCGGATCAGACGGGAGATTGTTTAAGAGCACAGTGCAGTCCCGGTGTCAGGTGGAATTTCCAAGCGTTCCCTAGTGAATTGGGGATGGGAAAGCTGTCTCAGCCCATTTATCCTGCCCCTTAAATAACCAGGTATCTGCCTCAGCCACTCTAAAGTGATAAAGCAGCATAAGAGCTACTAACTTTTATGCGGGGAGGGGCCAGAGGAGCACCCTGAGAAGAGAGGTTTTAGCAGCTTGCCCTTTGGAACATTGTCCTGCTTGCAACCTGGGATTTGCATTGGCATAGTTCTGTTGGAGGCTGGCGTAGCTGCAGCACTGTGGCACTTGTTACAGCTCTTTCCAAACACATTTTTGATCCCTGGGCTGAGGAAGCTTAGAGCGTCCCAGCAGCTTTTACATCGCACCAACACACTTGTTTCATGACCAGAAAGATGCTTGATGCTGGAAGTAACAGGCAGTAGCAAATGTTCTGCTGGTCTTAAGGCTCTTTTCCAACCTAAACAATTCTAAATATTCTTTGGAGAAACCTATAAATGCATATGCTACAAATACCGTACAGAATATTTGCAAATATTCAGAGTGCGGGCTGAAAATGATCAACAGGAAAACAGCCCTGAGAGTTTCCGGGTTGCTGCATGAGCCGCTGCACAGATTCAGAAATCAGTTTGTTCTGCAGTGACAGCCAGCCACGTCTGCGGTGGGATATTGGGAATCTGTCTCTGTGCCAGCAGCGCTACATGCTGATGATAGTAGATGTGATAAATCCCATTGAAATTGCACTTGGAAATTTAGGTACACCACCAGTTAGAAACTAGGGCGATGAGGGATTAGCGTAACCCTGGCACGCTGAACTCCTCGGGCCAGTGGCGTTTGGGTGCATTAGCAGATGCAGGCTTCAGGACGAAGTGAGTGACAGTTCCTGGCCATCATATTCTCTCCAAGCTTTCTTCGATCTGGTTTTATGCTGTTAAAACACTTTGTGAGTGGAGGGCTCCTCCAAATTAGTGTGCCTAAATGAACCAGGAGTATGAGCTTAGGCAGTGAATATGAATAGGGAGGTCCCCAGACAGAAAGATCCCCAGCTCAGAGGCTTGCCTTTAAAAGGGCTTCAACATCCCTCTTCCCTTGATCATAATTTTGAATCAAACAAAAGCTAATGCAATTTTCTTTGCCTTTCAGTAGCAGATTGTGCTGTAAGGGTCCATGCCATTAGAAATGTAATAATTGCTTCTCTATGCAGATCTAATTTATCTGTGAGGCACTTAGAAGATAGGCTAAATGATAGCCTAGCGGTAGGGTCTGGAGAAGGGCCTAAGAGGTGAGGATAAAGATCTGTCTAGCACCTTCCATCCTTATGGAAATCTGCCTGACACGGTGCAGAAGAAGATCTGAACAGGAGGAAGGAGCAGAGATCTGAGCAGGGGAGAGAGCTCTTGGAGAGAGACAGCTCAGTGAGAGGATCTTTCCAAGCCTTAAGACTTAATTGAGGAACGAAACTTACAGTCTACTCAAGCCCTGCATTGTCAACCTGGGCTATTTCTAATTCTCAAATAATAGCTGTTTATGACCAGCACATGGATTTCAGTTTTGCTTCTGCCAGAAGATGCTCTGTATCCCTTGTCCTATGGCGTTGGTCCTTGAGGAATGCCTGAGCTGCCTTCTAGCTGGTGCCAAGGGTGCACATGGTGATATCTGACAACAGCCTGCGCTTAACACTGACAGTCATAACCTTACAAGCGCTTCACGGCACGAGCTAACTATCCTCATATGGGCCACCCAGTCTAAAACAGCAGATGAAGGTGAGCAGTCCCGAGTATATTTTGCTTTAGTGAAATCAAAGGCTGAAAAATGGGGAGGAAACATAAAGGTCTGCTTCATTTCCCTAGGGTTGAAGCTACATGGGACTCTAGATATTGTGGCACAAAGCTGTTAGATGGTCTTGTTTCTCAGATTGCACGGTCACTGGCATTGCTTTAAGTCTCGGGAGGCAACCTAAAGCACAAGTCTCGATGCATGTGGGTTTACAGTGGTCTAAGGTAGGGATTTTTTTTAAAAAGGGTCAAATTTCAAACCAAACCATTGCTTTTCTATGCCAGCATTTGCACACACAGTGACCTGCTCATCTATCTGCTTCAAGTGGACAAGCGTTCATTTTACATGTGTTAATGTACGTGTCCAAACCCAGGCTGCTGTGTGCAAAAGCAGCATGTAAATGAAAATAAAGGCTGTATTGGGGCCATATACTGAATTGCCTTGTGGCATTCAGGCTGGTTATATTAGCTGGCATTGCCTCGTTTTACATATTGGTGGGTATTAGCATGTAAATTCTGGTATGCTTTTTAGCTGTAGTCTCAGCCTCAGTCATCTTGGGGATAAAAATTTCAGAGAGAAAAAAAGACGACGATGAGGTTAAAGTAAATTGTTGGGAAGTTGAAGTCTAAAGTGGAAATAAATGAGAAATAAAACCCTTTTTAAAAGTGGAGGGAAGTATTTTCTTGCTATTTTTCATCTCCCTGGCTTGAGTGAGTGTGTGTCGTGAGGCTGCAGAGATTTATATTCACAGCTCCTAAGCTCTGGTGCTCATTCAGAAGCTGTATTATTCCAGCCCTTTTTATTCACTCACCTTCTAAAGATGTAGTGTAAATATTTATCTTCCCTCTGGCCCATCGTGCTGCCCAGGACCTGGCGCTGTTAAACACTCTTATCACCTCATCGGTCTTATCTCCTGCGATTCCTGACAACATTTGGAGTCTGTCAATGGGAACAAGCGTGCACCTTAAAAGGTGCCACAAATGAACAGAAAGAAGAGGGAAAAAAATACCTTAAAATACAGCGTATGTGTGCTGTCTCTCAGAAGTGAGAGGTTAGTGGGTATGGTTTCTGCTGTGCTTTCCACACTCATGGTGTCTGTGCTTGGAGATGTGAGTGAAGGCACAGAGGTGAGGTCTCAGTGTGGACCAGCAGTCAAGGAGGTCTGGGGGTCCTCACAGCTGGTGTGGAGGGCTGTCCAGCTTCATCACTGATACAGGGTCTAACAAAACCAAAGCTCAGCCAGGTAACCAGCTCCATTTTATTCTTCCTCTTTCTGTACTTGTGCTAAATAAAAGATGTGAGATGAGGAAGAGATGGTGAGTGGGCCACCCTCCCACTCACAGAGGTTTCTGCACACAGAAGAAAGAGAGAGCAAGTGAGGTAGGTCTGGAAGATCAATGTCTATACAACAATGTTTTAAAATTGTCCCATGAAACCAGTGCAGTCAAACCCTGGCACGTCAAGATGTGCTTGCCATGGCGGGACAACAGGAACTGTGTTTTATCACATGTGCAGCATCTCAGCAGGATTCAGCCAAGCCATTTCCACATCTCTGCCCCTCAGTCCAGAAACCTTGTGTTAGGTTAAGCGGGGTACAGAAGTTCCCGAGGAATGAACATGGGATGGCAACACCGATATAATCCTATCACTTATAAGACAAAATTGATGTGCAGTAGCCAGAGTACCACTTAACGGATAAGACAGTTGGTCCATCTGCGCTCGGTCCATCTTGTCTCATTTCTCTTGCTTAAATTTCTCAGGAGCAGAACAAAATCCTGTTATCCAATAAGTTACCCACTGGTAGTTGGATTTTCATTGAGTGACATCTGTCGCAGACCATGGGCGTAGGAGGTACTGGTGATTTTGTAGCATCTTTGTTTTGATCATTTTGGTAGATGTGGACATTTGATTTTATTTTTGAAGTCTTTGGAAATGCTCTCATCTCTCTTGAAAGCCATGAAGCTTGGCTGTCATCCTGCTGTGGCCAGGTGTGCTGGGAGGCTGTAAAAGGCACCAGGAATGGCACCAAGAGGCAAGAGGAAATCTTGGAATTGATCTGTTGTTGGTCAGTAATTAGCATGTGTGGGAAAGAGTGCTCCTACATTTGAGTATCTAATGGCCTTTTCGTCCTTTCTCGTCATCTTCTCCCTTCCTATATGGGTTCTGCCATTTCCACGAGCTCCTCCTTTTTTTAGACAGAGTATTGCTAAAAGGGCTCCGGCACAGGTACTTGCCAGTGCCATGCAAGCCAAAAGCAGAGCTGTACAGAAACATGTATTACTGCTTTTCCCTCTTTTGTGTTGAAGTTCACTGAATCAGAGCTCTGATTTCCTCCTTTTTAACCTGTCGCATTGACATGACTCCAGCCGATGAGCGATGGTGAAAGGTCGTTTCTGAGAGGCATCCTGGCACAGAGCAGAGCTCGGTGTTGGCCCCGAAGCTGCCCATCTCTTTCTAGCAGTCCCACTTCTCAACTCAACACTTACTCTTTGTGATCTTGTCATGCAACAGAAGCTCATATTAGGGGGAAAAAAAGGCTCTAACTCCTTTTGACATGCCTTAGCACAGAAATAACAACATACCATGATTACCTAACTTTCCATAGGTGTGGTTTGGAAATAACTGGTTACAGTATTCAGGTTTTTATGTTACAGATTTATCAAGTGATTGGTTTCAGTGTGTATTGATAGACTCTGGGTCTTGTACTTGCAGGTCTGTATGATTTATATTTCTGTAATCTGAATGCTAAATTGGAGAGAGAAGAAGTAAACAATCATGACAAATATTCCCCTCCAACTTGGTGCTGTGTATAAAACAAACCAACAAGTATCCTGATGGGTTTCAATGCAGAAAAACAAGTTGCCCCTGCTTGCAGGCCAGATGAGCAAAGTGGTCCAGCTGATCACTGCCAGCATCTCTACAATCCCCTTGGCTGTGGCATGGCAATCTGCTGCCAGCAATTCCAGGCTGGGCTGGTGACATTTGCTGGTGCCCTGGGCAGGCTGCAGTGAGGCGAGGACAGAGGTTGTCCCTGTCTGCTCACTCTTTGGGGTCATTTGTCCCAACAGAGGCATGTCCCAGGAGAAGGACACACTGCACCTTTCCTAGGATGCTCCAGACACTGCTGCTTTCTGCCACACATTGGGAAATATCCCTTGCATCAAGGCCAGCTACAATTCATCTTAAGAGCACTCCTGTGCGGTGTGTTTTGTTGCAAAGCAAACATTTCCAGCACCTGGCAGGCAATATTCATCTCACGTAGTTTCCATCATGGGAGCTGTAATCCTCACTTTCACAGCCGGCTTTGGTTTGTTTCCAGGTGTGACCATTCTGTGCTGAAGGCTCAGCGTTGCCATACCTGGAGCCAGGCGCTGTGCACAGAACAGCCGGGCACACTGGGCTCCAATTAGCCACAGTGCTCCGAAGAGCCAAATCAAAGAGGGATTGAGATCAGCCAGCCTCCCGAGGGCATTTCAAGGCCCTTAGTGAGTGACCACACTAGAGCTTTTTCCATTTACCTGGATTAAAATTTGTCACAGAGAAAATGCGAGCAAATAGCATAGCATGGGAGAAGTGGAACAAATAGCATTTGGTTCAAAGCGGGGGGAATCCACAGCGTAAATAAAGCGGAAACAATGTTTGCATAACATTGGATTAATAGTTCTTTTTAAAAACCACACTGGGATTAAAGAGGCACATTTCATACGCCAGGACTTGCCCTCTCTCTTTAGCCTAATAAATGCCAGAAAGTACATCTAAGAGAAATAAAAAGCCTCGTTAGCCCAAAGGCCGCTGCTGAAGCAGCAGTGCTTTACACAGGCCTTTGGAAGAGGAAAAAATGGCTGTGGTATTCCCAGAGCAGTCCTATGTATTTTAGAAGGAGTTTTGTATCAAAGTGCTGCCACGGAAAGGGATTTCTGCCGCACATCTCCTACCCCATCCACCTGCGGGTTTTGTTGGCTACGATTTTGAAGGTGGCAGTGCAGAGGGGCTTCCCATCCCCCAGCACACACACAGCTCGCATATTTGAAAGCCTGCCTTTCCAATAACTCATTCCTAGCTCTCCCACCTCTTCTTCCCCAGCCCTGCTCCATATTTTGCTGAAGGCAGGGCTGGCCCTGTCACTCCTTGAGCAGGCTTAAGAACTGCTTGGAGGGTCTGGCTCGGGTCAGTTACCTTATTAGTGTGGAATAATCAATGGATGCTATCCGTGATTCTATCAGCTGTTTGGTTTGCGGTATCTTCTAATGACACTCATTTGCATTACCCAGCCCAGAATTTGAGCAGAAACAGGCTTTTGAAATGAGGCATCTCCAAGTGTTGGCATGAGTGCCACAAGTGGGGCATAGCAGCACATGGAAGGAAAGATCTCATCCCTCACTTTTTGCTCGGAGAAGATGTGGAATGGATGTTTAGGCAGCAGGTGCCTGTTATGTCTGGTTTTTCTCTTTGGTCTCTGTTGCTCCTGTGGCTGTCATGTTGGTGCCATGTCCCAGAGTGAAGTGTGTCTCCTTCCACCCTGAAACACGAGTCATCAAATGGTTTGGGTTGGAAGGGACCTTAAAGATTATCTAGTTCCAACCCCCTTGCCATGGGCAGGGACACCTCCCACTAGACCAGATTTCTTAAGGCCCCGTCCTAGTTCCTCAGGAGAACAGGGTTAATACCAAACACAGTAGAAGGCTGGGAAACCAGAAGTCTCCAGACAGCTACAGGTGGGATCTCTACCTATTTTCCTGTTTCTTCTTTTCCCTTTCTCCTGCTCCAGAACCCACGACGGGCTGTAGAATTTGCACCTTAATCCCAAAGATGATGGTAATTAAAAACTTAAGTCTCCATAAACAGATGCAAATAAATTAAGGAGGCAAAGACCTGAATTAGAGGCTAATCCTGGTGGGGTAGTGAAAGCAAAAGGGCCAGTAATTCTTTCCTTCTGTTATTTCACCTGTTCCCGCAGCAGGATGAGGCTGCGGCACATGCCCATGCTTGCCGAACCTGGGAAGGGGATGCACTTCCCAAACCATGACAGTTGATGCAGTGGCATACATGTTAGCTTGAGGAGGAAGCTTTAGGCGAGCATCTTCAAATCCTGCAGTTTGCTTTGTCCTAGTGCCGCAGGTGTTTCACAAGGATGCGTTGGGCAACTTGCTCTCATTCCCGAGTGCTGTCATAGCCATTTCCTCACCCTCATGCAGCAGAGATGCCAACAGCCCAACAGAACTTAGTGATTTTTGGGTCCCCCTTTAGCCAGACCGGAATTCTGAAGAGCAGGGACCTAAGATGTGTTCAGGTGGAAGAAGAGTGAGATTTTTCCCCTGCACCCTTGTGCTGAAGAGTGAAGCATGTTGCACTGTGCCAGGATCCTGGTGCTTTACCCTTCCCTCAAGTAGCTGGCCAAGGCTGGGCTTGCACAGAAGCACCTTGCACTAAAGCATCAAGATTAGTGAGGGTCCCAAAGTAAGGCCATAAGATTGAAATCCTTCATTTTTATGGGCTGGAAGTGATACCACTATCAACTGAATTATACTCACGTCATGACGTGATCCACACACTCTTATGGGTGGATAGGTATTGATTATCCATCAATATGGATTGATGGTGGGTGATGATTCAAAGCCTAACTACCAGGTAGCTGGTTGTCCTGGGCTGTTTATCTAGTCAATTAAAATATTGCTGAGATTCATCTTACTTAGTTAAAACTGGGATTTACTGGTTTCCCCGTGATGTTACCTATACCTCTGAAACCAAGCCTCTCTCTCTGTTTTTCAGGATGGGGAAGGCCAGACTGCACTCCATTACGGTAAGCTGCCTTTCAGCTTGGTTGTTCCCTCTTAACAGGATGGATTTGCAGCAGGATTAAATGCTCTATGTAAAGAGAGCAAATTTCAGCAGAAATAGGAGCAGGGAACTTAGATTTGCTTAACCAGCACATGCCTTCACTAGCAAATCCCAGTGTGGTATGAATAAGGGAGAAGCATTGAGGAAAACCAGAGTCTTCCCTTCATTCTCCTCTGCAAATGTCACCATAAAGCCTTCCTTTTCCCCCCAGTTAATGATGCCCTTTCTGCGTAGTTTGTCCCGTGCATCTGTATGTCTCCAGGACACAGTTGTGCTGCCTCCAGACCCAGGAGTGGCTCTAGTTAAGGGATGCTGAGGTTGAGAGAAGGGTTTGTACTGGCTTTAGGAGGTTCCACAGGTGAGGGGAAGGGGACAAGCAAGATGGCCTTCAGCTCCACATGTCCTGGTGACAAACCTGTTTGATTGCAGCTGAGACGACAGCAGCAGCTTCTCTGCTACCAAAACCAGTTAGTTTGTGACCCTCCTACAATTACACGCTAATTAGATAGGAGATTTTGTAGCAATCTTTTTAATTGAAAGGTTGTTCTGTCTCCAAATGAGAAAAGCAGAGACTGAAGTGACACATTCAGGGAATAGGAAAAAAGTATTGCTTTAATCTATATCATATTTTTTTTCCAAAATTAAGACATACCAGTTCTTATTTTATCCTCTCTCCTGATGCCTGTCACTGTGTAATTAAGAGCATACTTGTCATTCTGAAGTGTTTGTGTCTTTTTCTCTCTTTCTGATCTCTCCACAAGGACATTAGCAGGATGGCAAAATTGCTTTGCAGACCATCAGTCCAAGGCACAGCATTTGGATCTGGATCTAAACTGCCAGATTCCAGGGCCCCTGAACCGAGACTGTAATTACAATAATGTACAGTTTCTCCCCATGTCATCTTTCCTGTAGGACACTTTATTTTGCAAATTCTTATCATTTTGACTGAAGTAGCAAATCTGTTGCTTAGTGCCACAGTGTCTGCAGAACGACAGCACTTAATGCCACGTTGCCTTGTCTCTGCCCAGCTCATCCCACGTTTTCGGCTTTCTCTCCTGGGAGCGTGCTCTCCCCTGCTCCCTGCTACGGCACCAGCATCCCTACTGAAGGGTGCACAGTGAGGGAGAGTAGGCTGTGCAAAAGCAGAGCATGTGTGTACGTTATCCAAGAGCACCTGCTTCAGATCCAGTATGTGAAAGCAGAGGGTGGATGCATCACTTCAATGTAAATTATGTGCAGGTGGATCCCTCTGGCTGGTGGCTGAAGCAGGTTGGTTAACACAAGCAAACATACATAACTAATTTAATTAACATTAGTTCAGACATTCAGGATTCTCTGATCCACCCTGCCAGCTCAGATGGTTCAATAATGACAGTTTATCAGGTTTTTTCTGTCCTGGATGTTTTAAGTGTTATTTTTTTTTCTTCCCCTTGAGTATATCCCACCTCCTGTTTCTGTACATCAGCTTTGGGGAAGCTTCTTTGGGTCCAGTGTGCCCACTGGTGTGCCGCTGTCCCTAGTTCACCATTGCTGCACCCAGGCTGTCCTCATTCCCTTGCTTAGCTGATCTGGTCATAAATCACCCCAATCTTGAAAACAGCTTGTTAAATGAAAGAATGGTTTTGATTCAAGTGGTTATTGGCCTGAAACTGGAGCTCACTGAAAATCTGATACCATCTCAGTAAGTGCTTCATAACCAAGCTGTTAAATGCAGCAGAGAGGCATGAGAGCTCGTAAGAAAACTGGCCATGCTGAGCAAAGCAGTGCCTTTACAATGCCTTCCCTTTTGTTAGAGGCTGTTCAGGGAAGGGTTAAACCCCGTGAGCAAGGCCAGCAAGGCAGCCACTGCTTTTAGGGTGCCTCCATCCCTTTTTATGAGCAGGCGTGGCCCAACAGCTGTCCTTGTGGTGACAGCTCTCCTGATTACAGCCGGTGTCAAACTGCATCCTGCTGCAGGTTATAAATCCTGCCTCCTTCCGATCGGCGCTGACCCCAGGTTTAATCGGGGGTTAAGTGGAGGCCAGCCGGTCCGGAGGCATCAGCTCACTGGTGAGACCTGCTGCCAGACCCGCTCTCCTCCGGGCTGGAGGCAGCAGTCGGTGCCCTGTTGATCAGTATGAGCGTGGTTTCCCCACTAAACGGCCCGTTAGTCTTCGGCTCCTCTCCATCCATCCATCCACCCACCCACCCACCGGGAATACTAAAATCATTGCCACTGCCTCTCCCAGAGGAAATCAAGGCTTCTCCGAGCACTGGTGGCCACGTGGCCACGGAGTGGGCAGGCTCTGTATCCTCATGGGCGCTCTGGCTTCCCTGCAAAGCACCATCTGTTCGACTCTTTTCTGTGCTGTGGCAGGGCAGTGGGAGGGGACGCTAGAGGGAAAATAAATAATAAAAAAAAAGAAAATAAATTCATCATCTGAACCCTGAGGATTAATGGAGTCGGAAGGCAAACTGCGCTGAATGGAAATTCATCTTCACCCAGTGCCAGTGTCAGGGCTGCCGCTCCAGCCCTTGACAAATCGAGGGTCCCAGGGTGTGATAAATCCAGCTGCTGTCCTCATCCCTGGGGATGTCCCAGCCCACTCAGGGACACGGACTGTGCCCACCGGTGGCACTGGATGAGGAACACCAACTCCCCGTCCCCAGGAGCTGCCACTGCAGCTTCCTTAGCGCACTTGTAAGTCTGCTTTCTGCGAGGGTGCTGTGCCATCACCCGGGAACATGCCCCCCCAGCCCCTCAGCTCAGCCTCACTCACACCTCGACCTGCTTCCTCACCAGCCTGTGCCTTCTTTTTTCCCTCTTTTTTTCTCCCTTTTTCAGTATAAGCTCCTATCAAATGTCAAATTTGGTTTAATTAAACATTGCTGCTTGTCCTTTTACGTCAGTAGAAAACTGCAGAGTAAAGCAAAAGACACTAATTACCACATTTAACAGCAAAAAAGAGTTAGTTGGTTATGTTGTAAAAGTGCCTGAAATATAATTAAACCCAATTGCTGCCCATGCCAGAGGAATCATAGAATCCAAATCATTTTGGTTAGAAGACACCTTTCAGATCATCAGGTCCAACCATTAACCCAGCACTGCCAGGTCACCACTAAACCATGTCCCTCAGCATCACATCTACAGGGCTTTTAAATCCCTCCAAGGATGAGGACACCACCACTGCCCTGGGCAGCCTGGGCCAGGCCTTGACAGCCCTCTGGGGAGAGATATTTTTTCCTAATATGCAACCTAAACCTCCCCTGGCACAACTTGAGGCCATTTCCTATCAGTTGTTCCTTGGGAGGTGACACCAACCCCCACCTGGCTCCAGCCTCCTTTCAGGGAGCTGTTGAGAGCAAGAAGGTCTCCTCTGACCCTTCTTTTTTCCAGGCTGAACAACCCCAGGTCCCTCAGCTGCTCCTCACAAGGCTTGTGCTCTAGACCCTTTGCCAGCTTCATTGTTCTCTGGACAAGCTCCAGCCCCTCAATGTCCTCTTGGAGTGAGGGGTCCAAAACTGAACCCAGTACTCAAGGCCACCTTCGTGATACTGTAAGGCAGATGGGGACTGAGGCAGTTTTGCCTTCACTAGGATTTGCATTGCACAGACTTAAGGGAAAATCCAGGGACTAGGACTTCTGCGAGTAACAGCTAAGCCTAGCTCTTCCTGTTTTTCCCTGACTCTTTTTAACATCCTTAGGCAAGACTGGAGGAGAAGCTGGAAGCTGCCATGCCGTTGCACTCTCAGGACAGGGAAGAGCTCAGGTCAAACTTGATTCTATCCTGGCAGAGTAAATTGTGGTTGAAAAACTAGTTGCTGGCAGCGGTTTGAGGTAGAAATAGCAGGGTTGTGTCATTACCAGCTGTCTGGGCACGGGCACGTTCCCCTGGAGCTGGTGATCAGGGAAGGGCCAACCGGCAGCTAAAAACCATCTGAAGTTTCCGCAAGGAGAAATGATGGATGAAAGCCAGGAGCGAGGCAGTACTGACAATGTTCTGCCTGGGATGTGCTGCCTGTGGAGACCTGGGAGGCCTGGGAGGCAGGTGAGGGGCAGGGGTTTATATATAAGTGTGTTATAAATGAGAAGTACGTCATTATAAATTCTGGGTACGAAAGCAGGCAGGGAGGGCTTTCCCAGGTGGCGTGTGGGGGAGCTCCATAGTACTGCAGTATCGCACTCAGGCTCTTCCCGAGACCTGTCTCCAGCCCTAGACATGAAGGAGCATTGGCCACACTGCACACAGACACCCTGCGCATCATTCCCAAGAGATGCCCTGCAAACCACCCAGCTCCCAGTGGTTCTGTGGCCAGGCTGCAGCCTCTGGGATGGTGGTTGCACCAGTAACACCCTCTCAGGACTTCTGGCTTGTCTTTGCTTTCACTCTGCCTTGTCTCTTCCCTTTGCACTATTGAAGCCAAAGCCAAATAATACATTGAGTACCAAAAAATGATCTGCTCTGCCTGGCCAGGTGCTGAGATGGCATTTCCTGCCTCTGGCGCACACATGGGCAGTCACCAGCTCCAGCTCTGCTCGCCTTGATCAGGATCCCCAGACTAACCCTCCTCCCTTTCTCCTCTCCAGCTGCTGCCTGTGAGTTTCTGGACATCGTGGAGCTGTTGCTGAAGTCAGGAGCTGATGCCACGCTGCGGGACCAGGAGGGCTGCCTGCCGGAGGAGGTGACAGACTGTAAAGCCATCACTTCGGCTCTGCAGCAGCACATCGCCAGCAAGACCTAACCCCGGTGCAGTGGGAGGGACAGAGACGCTCTGCAATAACTCCCCTTCTCTTCCCCCTCCAAAAACGCTTTGGGGGTTCGAAGGGGACCTTTTAGGGCACAGGATGTGGGTGGGCTCTCCAGCACGAGGGCTGGCTGGTTGAGCATGTGTCCTGGGCTGGATGTGATCAGGGTTTTGCATGCTCTTGACGTTTATCAGTATTTTAGAGGCGGGAGGGAGCAAGGGAGGGGAGAGAGGGCTTGGAGAAGGTCCCAAGTATTGTTTTAATGTGTTAAACACAAGTATTGCATCTCACCGGAGCAGCCTGCGCCCACTGTTCGGCTCCTCTATGGGGAGAGGAGGGTGCTGGACCAGGTGAGATGCTCATATCTGCCGTTTGGTGGATTTTTGGTTTATTTTTATTCCCCTGGGTCCAAACAAAATATTATAAATAAAAGCACAATGTTGGGACAGAGCCTCTGTGTGTTTATCTTGCAGGGAGTGACTTCATTCCTTGGAAGCAATAAGGATGGGAGGCAGCTCAGTGCTGTCATAGCCCTTGAAAAGCTCTGCTCCAGCTCTCCTCCTGGGGCAAGAGGGCTACAAGAGACAGCAGGCTTGTACAGCTGTCTATCCATCCCTCTTGTTCCCACCTAACACATGCAAGACAACTGCTTTATGGCTAACCAGCCTCTCCAAGCTGACAGGACTTTTACCATGCCACACAACTGCTTTGCTGAATTAAACACCATTAAAACCCCACCTCCATCAGCAGCTCCAGGTCTTCCTGTCACACGCCAGTCCCTTGGAGTGGCTTATTCAGGGCCAGGGCTTTGTAAAAGCCAGGCACGGAGGTAAACATGCACTCACCCTATCACTCCCATGGGCCTGTCTTGGACATTTCATGGTCCTCTCAGTTGTCCAAATACACAGAAAGTGGGAAATTTGTGGGATAACTCAGGTGCCGGTGGGTCAGCCATGGTCCAAGGGAGTGGCCAATGGTGGGTTTGTGCTTTGGGCTACCTCCTGGCTGGGCAGGAGGCTGCTGTGTTGGCGGGATGTACATGGCAAGAGGTCATGGCTTCCTCACAGGGCATTGCCATGCTGCTTGCTTTTCCCCAGACAAGGAGATTTACATCCTGGGAGGAGCATAGAAAATCTTCATCACTGTCATGTGAAGCTACATGCTAGTGAGTCCTTTCTGCAGCATGTCTAGCCCCAGGGAAAATAAGTGGGAGCGTTCCCTCCACTAGGGTCTGTCTGGGCAGGAGGCACACATGGGTTTTGGCCCCTCATGGTGGCTGCCAGCTCTTGCTAACTCTGACGAAGTTTGCTGCACTGGTTGAAGGCCGCCAGGAGCCAAAGCAACATGAAGGCATGGCTCGTGGGTGCCAGGCATGGGACAGGCTCGGTGGTGGGGGACAAATGGCTTGGGCAAGTTAACAGGCTGTACGGGCCCTTATATTGACCATGTTGATTTATTTACCATTAACTTAATATGGGAGAGGTCAGATGGGCTGCATTGGTGCTCTCTGTGCTTTTTGGGAGCGGGGGGACAAAAAAAAAAAAACACTTTCAGGGCTTTTCCTGCAGTCAGTAGGAAACTTGAGCTCTAACCCTGCCTTGCTATGAATGTCCCAAAGAAACAAATGCCCTCCTAGCTGGAGTGCACATGGCAAAAATCATAGCATCATCTTAGTTGGAAGAGACCTTTCAGATTATTGAGTCCAACCATTAACCCAGCACTGCCAGGTCACCATGTCCCTCAGCATCACATCTACAGGGCTTTTAAATCCCTCCAAGGATGAGGACACCACCACTGCCCTGGGCAGCCTGGGCCAGGCCTTGACAGCCCTCTGGGGAGAGATATTTTTTCCTAATATGCAACCTAAACCTCCCCTGGCACAACTTGAGGCCATTTCCTATCAGTTGTTCCTTGGGAGGTGACACCAACCCCCACCTGGCTCCAGCCTCCTTTCAGGGAGCTGTCGAGAGCAAGGAGGTCTCCTCTGACCCTCCTTTTCTCCAGGCTGAACAACCCCAGGTCCCTCAGCTGCTCCTCACAAGACTTGTGCTCTAGACCCTTTGCCAGCTTCATTGTTCTCTGGACAAGCTCCAGCCTCTCAATGTCCTTCTTGGAGTGAGAGACCTAAAACAACCAAATATGCAGGGAGGCTGCTGCCTCCCCAGTGCCAAGTCCAGAGGGATGATCCCTGCCATAGTCCGGCTGGTCACACCATTTGTGATACAGGCCAGGATGCCATTGGCCTTCTTGGCCACCCAAGCACATGCTGGCTCATCTTCAGCCAGCTGTCGACCAACACCCCCAAGTCTTTTTTCCCACCAGGCAGTTTCCAGTCACTCTTCCCCGAGCCCGGGGTGCTGCATGGAATTTAAATAAAATATATCCTATGCATCTTTTGGCAGCCACCATGCACCAACCCCACTGTGATATGGGGACACTTTCCCGCACAGTTGTTACAAGGAGGTGGCGAAACAAGCCAGCAACAGACAGGCAGGGAGCGTGGCTGCAGAAATGTGTCTCCTTGGTGTCATGAAGCAAGCTGCTGCTGATGAACACCAAGGCTCTATACCAAATGCCAAGTTTCAATGTTTGGGGTGTTGCTTATTTGATGGAAGGAATGCAACAGCCCCCTAACCCCTGAGCAAGGACCAGCAGTGGCTTCTGCTCTCCCTCACCCTGCCAAAAGGCCCCGTGGGCAGGTCCCCTCACAATGCCCCGTCAAAATGCAATGGGTGCTGCCAGCAATGCCAATTGCTTTTTCACAAGGATGAAGCAAAGAGGCCACCCCGATGCTCAGTGCCCCACCTGGAGCTGCTCCACTGGCTTCAGGATGGAGATGTGGTGGCATGAAGGTTAAGGACAAGTGAGGCCACCCTTGCGCAGTGCCATAATGCACAACCACTGCCTGCCTTGATGGACGTGCAGAGCAATAAAAAAAATATATTCTCTCTTAAAGCACGGATGAAAAGCAGCAGCCATGATGTGCACGCTTTCAGAGAGCACATTTGGGGGCTGAGATGTTTATAGCACTTTAGGTCTGTTTGTGAGGTTGGAGCTTTTCCAAAAAAGAAAAAAAAACCAAACCAACAACAACAAAACCAAAACCAGGGAGGGGAGGGGAGACAACAAAGGGAAAAGAAAAAGACATATATTATTGTTTATAATCTGCTTTATTCAGCCAAACCTCTCCCCAGCAGCCTTGCGGATTGCTGCTTAAATCCCTCGGTGCCTTTAACTACCGATACAGAAAGTGGTTAATGTGCGCTCGCCCTAAGCTTGGCATCTACTCCAGGAAATCACTTTAATTGAGAAGCATTAAATGTTAAAATGATTAAAATCGAGAAAGCCAACACACTGGTGTCTGTGGAGGGGCTTGGACCCCCTCATCTTGGCATGGCTTCTCCATCTCACCTGTGCCTTCTGAGGTGGTACAGCTGGGAGGGGGGGGTGGTGTTGGGTGCCCGCAGTCCTCCCAGTCACCGGGAGGGCCGTAGGCACCCATCACCATCACTGTGTGGTGGCAAGAAAGCTGGAGACCTGCCCCCCTCCCCATGCCAAACCCACCCACATCTCCATGCCTGCAAAACCCTAGAGCACAATTACCAGTATCACTTGTCCCATCCTCCATCCAGACAACTCCCAGGAGATCTCAACCCCAAACAGTCAATGATGCCGGAGCAGAAGATGCTGATGGTGGCCTACCATTGAGGAATAAAACCCCAAAGACAGCAGGTGCTAAAGAGCATCCCGAGTTTATTTGCCATTGCTTTCCCTCGAGACTGAGGGGGTGACCATACACATCTCATGCCAGAGCACAGGAGGCAGGGTACAAAAGCAACGCCCTGGGCCCAAATTCAGGGGGATTTAGGGGGGGCCTCTCCCCAGAGACATGGTAATAAATAAGGTTTCATTCTTTGAAATTTTTAATTATTATTTTCTCTCTTTTTTTTTCTCATTTTTTTTTATTCCTCCCCAGGAAAGAAGACTCTCACTTTCTGGAACTGTACAAAATTTACAGAGCGAAGGGAGGGGGCATTTGGCCACGTCGAAGGGGGCTGGAGAGCAGCAGGCACAGCTCGCCCCTTTCCCCCTTCCAGCCAGCCACCCCTGGTGCCCGGCGAGGCCAGGGGCTTGGCACGAAGCAGCACCCAAGGCGGGGGAGGCACAGGGCTGCGACACCTGCAGCACCAGCACACCCAGCCTGGGGGAGCAAGGAGGGATGGGGACATACCAGTGATGTGCTTTCTTGTGTGGCATTTTTTTTTCTTCTTTTTTTTCCTTTATTTTCAGAGCCCCTCCCAGTCTCTAGCAGCGGCTGGTTAACCAGATCCACCAGCAGGCCTCCCTAAAGGGCAGCCTGGGATCATCAGCATCATCCCAAAGCCGGGAGGGGGGATGGCAGAGACCCCATGGCCAGGACAGAGCCAGGCAGCCCAGGCAGCGAGTGGGGAGCTGGATTTTATCCACCAGGCTGAATGGCTTCAGCCTGGCGAGTGTATGCGTTGTGCTGGGGAGACATGGCGGCCATCACAAGCCCTGGGATGTGAGCTTTGAGAAAGGGGCTGGTGCTGCGTGGGCCCGACCAGGAGCAGACTCCATGGGGCTCCCAAAACCACCCATGTCCTCCCCAGCTGCCTTGACCCACCCTTGGTCCTGTCAGCCCCATGGCCCAGGAGGAGGGTGGCCAATGCCATGGGGAAGGTCTCACACCCCAGCTCTGCTCCCCACCATTCGGGTGCTTCTGCAGCTAATGAAATGCCCTTTTTCCCTGTTTTTTTGGGGAATTTTTTTTGCAATACCCTCTGCGCAAACATTTCCTACCTCTCCCACCCCTTCCCCAGCACTTGCAGAGGCTGCTGTCCATGTGCCAATCCCAAGCATCCCGGCTGGCCTCACCATAGCCCAGCTTGGCCCTTGGGCATCTCAGGCTACAGCCATTTTTTTTTGCTTTTGTAATTCCTTTTTTTCTGTTTTTTAATTCCTCCCCACCATGCAACAAAAGTAAAACTCGCAGTGATGCTCCATAAGCGCTCCTGGGTGCCTGGGGATAAATCACAGCCCCGCAGCCGCTGCACAACAGCCCCACTCCCACCCAGAGCAGGCAGCATCCACCACCCGGGCAGCCCGGACAGGCCCCCGGCCTCGCTAAAATAAACCCTTCTACAATATAGACTTTTCTCTCTGCTGAGGCTCCGGGCAGCGCCGAGTCACATTTCAACTCCGTATCGAAAAATAACTCTTGAAAATAGCAGCGGTGCTCGGCAGGAAGGGTGTGGGGCTGGCGCGGGCGCCGGGATGGACTCTGCCATCCCTGATTGTCCTTCCCTCCCGCCATCGTGCCAGGGTCCTCGCTGTGCGTGCCGTGTGCTGACACCTCTCTTGTGCTTACACCCAAAGGCATCCGTGCCCCCTGCCCCGGGCACAGCCACCCCCGGCCATCGCCGATGCCACCCCCTTCCCCTTCCTCCAGCCCTCCAGGGCTGATTCCCATGGGAAATCCTGGAAAGGTCAACTGCTGGCAGGTGCCCTCGGTGTTGCGCTTGTGGGCTGGGGGTGGGAAGCAAAAGGGGGCCAGGGCATGGGGCAAGCAGCGCTTAGAAAGGGGGGTGATCCATGTCGTCCAGCCAGGAGGCCGGGCTGGTGGGAAAGTCTGGGTACCCAACGCTGCTCCCCGTGGAGATGTCGGAGGTGGGGCCCCCCCCGGCCATGGCCCGCAGCGTCTGACTCACCCCCTGCGCCCCGTGGGCCACCAGCCCCAGGCTGCCGTCCATGGCGTAGTCCAGCCCGTTGAGCAAGGGCGGGTGGGACGGCAGGGAGGAGATGGAGGATGGCGACTGGGGGAGGCCGTAGGGACTGCCATCCCGCAAGTCCTGGTACGACTGTCCCGTACCCTCCATGGAGAAGCTGCCGTTCAGCAACTGTCCGCCCGCCACATCCCCCACAGTGCCGTAAACCCTGTTGGTGTGGCCAAGCTCGGAGAGGATCTGGTCTTCTGCCGGGGAGAGGAGGGAGAGCAGAAGCGGGGGGTCAGCACAGGGAGGAGCCCCATGGCCCCCCGGCCCCACACCAGCACCCCGCTCACCGCGGAAGCTGAGCTCGCTGTCGCTGACGCCGCAGTCTTCAGCTGAGCTCTCCTTCTCCAGCTTGCCTCCCCCACGGCTTCGCTTGACGCTCTTGTAGAACTGTCCCCAGCGATGCCGCCCTGCGTCCTTCTTCAGCCGCTTCTCCTTGGCCCGGCGGTTCTGGAACCACACCTGGGGCGGGAAATGGGGACATCGATGGCACTCTGGCACCCCTGCAACCCAGCACACCAGCACCCTGGCACCCCTGCAACCCAGCATGCCAACATCTATGCAATACAGCTACCAGGCCCCTGTGCAAACCAGCACCCCTGCAACCAAGCATCCAGGCACCCCTGCATCCTAGTGCACCAGCACTCCTACTGCCCCTCATGCCAACACCCCTGCAATCCAGCACCCCTGCACCCCAGCAGGCCAGCACCCTGGCACACCAGCAGCCCAGCATGCCTTCATTCCTGCAACCCAGTATCCAGGCATCCCTGCATCCAGGCATCCCTACAACCCAGCTCCAAAACAAACATGCACCCCAGCATCCTTGCCACCCAGCTCCCAGGCACCCATACCACCCCAATATCTCTGCCACCTCTGCAACCCCTGAAGCCTGGCACCCCTGCAACTCAGTACCCCTGCACCCCTGAAACCCAGCACCCCTGCTATTCCTCACGCCAATGTCCCTGCAAACTAGCACACTAGCACCTGTGCAACCCAACTCCTGCAAAGCCATGCAGCTCGGCACCCCTGAAATCCAGCATCCTGGCACCCCAGCTCCCCGGTATGCCTGCCTCCCAGCACCCCTGCTACCCAAGCCCTGGGCACCTATGGCACCCCAATGCCCCCTGCCAGTACTGCATCCCCCGAAGTGTGGCACCCCTGCAACCCAGCATCCCTGCAGCCCGGCACCCCAGTGGGACCCCTGCACGCCCTTTGCTAGCAGCAGGGTGGAGAGGAGTATCCCCATGGCCTCACCTGCACCACCCTCATGTCGAGACCTGTCTCGGAGGAGAGCTGCTCCCGCACGTGACGGGCGGGCTTGGGGGAGTTTTTGTAGGCATTCTTCAGTGTCTCCAGCTGCTTGGCCGTGATGGTGGTCCGGGGCCGCTTAGCACCTGCCTCCGAGTCATCTGCAGGCAAAGGAGCCAGTACCAGCCCCGACCACAGCAGCATGAGCAACCCTGAACCACCAGCCCACAACACTGGGGAAAAGCTCCCTGAAACCAGCTGCCTCAGAGCCTGCAGCACCTTCCCAGCCAGCACAACAGTGGTGACATGACCCACTGCCACCCACAGTGTGATGTTCCACCTCACAGCCTTTTCAAGGTGCCTACCGTTCTGCTTGGCCGTCTCATAGTCCTCCTTGCAGACCAGCCGCCCATCCTCCATCAGATAGAACTCATCGCCGGTGGCCAGCTGCCGGCTGCAGATGATGCAGGCGAAGCAGTGGAGGTGGTAGACGAAGTCCTGAGCTTTGCGGACCACCTGGGTAGGGGGGATGCCCTGCTGGCATGCCGTGCATTTGGTCCCAAAACGCCTGCAAGGAGAAGCGGGCGACCCTGAGCTCCCCGGCAAGGTGGGCTTCACCGGAGATGGGGTACAGACCAGGAGACAGGGCAGAGTTTAAACCAGCAATCAACCTAATTATGCATGACACTTCACACGGCAGGCCTTTATCTTCTTCAGAGTGAAAGACCGGCCTAATGGAGCTGAGGAAGGTTTGATTTTAATGGTTCTTTTAACTAATGCTTATAGGCTGCCTGATTTTCCCCTGCAAGGACAGTACATATTTCATCCACATTAATACCAAATAAATTAATTACACCGCCCTGCTAGCATGATGAATCCCAGATTAATGCAGAATGATGGGGCTCTTACACTGCAGTGACAGCCCAATGGGTGCATTGGGTGGGCCAGCGTGGGGGAGGCATGGGCCCAAGCAAGCCCACCACATGGCTACAAGGAGCATGTGAGAAGTATGGAAACAGCATACAAGAATGGTGTAGGAGATGTGCAAGAAGCACACAAGAAGTGTGGAAGCAGCATGCAACGAGTGAGCAAGATTAGTGTGAGAAGCACGGAAGGAGTGTGCGAGGAGCATGCAAGAAGTATGCCAGGACCATGTAAGAATGGTGCAAGAAGTGTGGAAAGTGCATGCAAGAAGTGTGGTAGAAGCATGCAAGGATTGTACAAGGAGCGTGTAAGGAGAGAGTGTCTGGCCCCGCAGCCCCTGCCAATGGGTGCTCATCGCTCCGGGTGCACCCATGAGCTGGGTGTGGGTGCAGCCTGGGCTGTGGCCAGGTGCAGGTGTCCTGTGCAGACACGAAGGCAAACACCCAGCTGACACCTGCTATAAACTGAATTAATGGTGTGAGGGTGCCACGGGGTGGTGGCAACACAGGAGAAAGTAAAAAATGAGGGGACATTCTGCTAGTGTTTTCAGCATCAGCCATGCGGGCTTTGGGATTGACATGAGGCAGATCCCCACCTCCCACCAGCACTGCAAGGGTTCTGCTGGGTCTGCCCTGCTCCGCCCAGCACCTTAAACACCCCACCAGCTGGGTGACGGGACCCCACAGAGCCGTCCTGGCATCGCGGCAGCCTAGGCAGCAAAGCTATCAGATTAAATCTCTCCCCTACACCTTAAGCAGCCCCATCTGCTTCCAAAGCGGCAGCCCAGGGAAACCCAGGCCCTTTGGCCCCCAGCCCCAAGGCTGGAGGGGAGTGTTCAGGGGTGCCTAGGGGGTACAGTCACACCAGGAACCAGGAGATGCTACCCACTGAGGGCTGAACATCCTCCCACCATGCAAAATTACCCCGCAAGCCCCACAGCTGCCTGTACCCTCACATCATCTGGAAAGCTGTGGCACAGCCACCAAAGCTGGGCCCTCAAAATGGTCCCCGAGGCATGCAGGTGTCACTGAGGGATGGGCAGTGGGCTCTGACTGTGAATGGTGCCAGCATGATTTCAGCAGCTGCCCAAAGGGGTGTTGGAAGCAGAAGGTGAGGAGGAAAAACCTTTTTTTGTCTCATTTTCTGGGCTTGTATCCTAAGGGGAGAGTCCCCAGACATCTGCTGGGGAGACCTCAGCTCTCCTGAGTCATCTGGGAGGGAGGGAGGGAGAGAGGGAGGGATGAAGGGCACGGAGGAATGGAGGGAAGGACAGAGGGATGTACAAAGCGAGGGATAGTGCAGACAGACAATGCTTCTCTGTGCCCAAGGCCGAGCCAGAGCACGCTCTGCTCCCCATCCTCCTTCTGCCCATCCACACACCCCTCTCCTCACAGAATACTATTAAAGCCATTTTGACGCACATCCCCTGTATCCCGGGGGCTTTCCATGCCACGTGAGGACAGCCAGGCCCAGGACAGAGCTGCCCGTGGCTGGCAACCAAGAGCTGTGATTTCAGGGAGGGGGAAAAAAGCTGACAATCAAAAAAATCTGGTCTTTTCAGAAGCAGCTCCTGCATTGCAAACCTGCCTCTGAAGTTGGTCTTAAATCCTCACGTCCTCGGCAAGTTACCTACCCCGAAATCAATGAGCAGTTGAAGGCAAGGTGAGGTGAGCGCCGAGATGCTATTGATTGGTACCAAATAATCCAGGCAGGACCTCATCTGAGAAAGTCGCTGATCTTTCAACTCTAATTAACATTGATTACCCACACCTTTTGGGCAACTATTTAAATGACTGGGAGATTAATAGGCTGGAAAATATCAGAAGTGAAGTGTTATTACCAGGGCTGTAGCGGCTGCTTTGACCATTGCACGCTCCCCAGTTGGGAAGGAGAAATTCAAGCTGCAGCTTTCGCCCTGATGGCTGGTGAGGGGGAGATGTAGGAGGCCTGAGAGCCCAAGGATGGGCAGGCAGGGAAAGTCCTGCTTGGGGATTAACACGGGGTATAATCACCATCAGTGGGTTTAGCTGGCTGGCTGGTGGCAGGGAGTGATGGGCAGAGCCGGTGTGGCTGGGGATGAGCAGCAGATGATGGCGTGGGGAGATGTCCCCGGTCCCCAAGATGCAGCAGGGGCTTTTCAGCTGGGCCCCATCACCTGCACCCAGGCAGCAAAAGGCACCAGCTGACCAGGATACGGCCCTCCTCCACATAGAGGGTGTAAAGCAGCACCCTACTCCTCCACAGCGATTCACCAGCCCCAGTGCAACACCCACTGCCATCCCTTGGGAAAGATCCCAGCTTTCACCAGCAGCCAGGGACTAGAGCATCCCCACAGAAAAGTCCATTTTTAGTGGGAAATGGGTTGTCCTGTCCCGCAGGAGCAGGGAAATGCTGAGGCTGGGGCATCACTCCACTCAGAGGCAGCTGCCAATGACATCAAATGAGGTTTTGACACTACGGGGAGAAAAAGAAGGATTAAAAAAAAAAAAAAAGAAAAAAGAAAAAAAAACCCCATGATGGTAGAGAACCATTGTCGGTAAACCCCTGCGAGGCAAGTGAGGGGATCGCTGCTCAGCCTTCTGCGGGTTTCTCCTGCCCTCTAGCTCTGAGCAGAGCTGGAGCCGCTGCTGAACCACCGCAGCTCCCCATCCCATTGGGACTGGAAACCAGCACAGGGCAGGGATGGGAGCATGGGGGAGATCTGGGGCTTCTGGAGGGTTAAACCCCAACAACCAAGATCCAGCCTGCGGCAGCTGGAAAACACCAACATTTCCTCTATTTCCACAACAAATAAAAAAAAAAAGAAGGAGAGATAAGGATTCTGGAGAAATTATGCTTAAAAATAGCTTGTGTGCTTGCTTGGCGGGCAGGGAGACACTGCTTCTGGGGGGCTGTGCCCCTGAGGGGTACTCACTTGAAGAAGTCCTCCTTGCAGTAGACGCTGCCAGCCCGGGAGAAGCAGCGGTCGGCCAGCTGCATCTGGCAGTCAGCGCACTTGAGGCAGGAGCTGTGCCAGTGCCGGTCCAGGACCTTCAGGATGAACTTGTCCAGGATGTGCTGGTTGCAGCCGGCACACTGGGGGATCTCTGGGCAGGGGGGAGAGAGGTGGAGAGAAGAGCAGCATCAGCCACTGCAGCCCCTGCGGTGCTCCCACCTGGCCAGCGCGGCTGGCAAAGTCCCACGTTGGGTTTGTGGGGCGATGAGCTGCCACCCCTCACCTCGTTGTTGTCCTGGCACATCTTCCTTTGCCAATCTTCACCAAAACCCTCTGGCGTAGCAAAGCCCATGGCCCTGCCATGCACAGATACACAAACGATGCTTTTTCCCTTCTGCACCCCATTTTTCAGGCCATGCTCCCTGCCACACTCCCTCAAGGGCCTCCTGCAGCCTCCAGCCAGGGACATGGCTTGTTGCTTGCCCCATGCCCCAAAGGCCAGCCTGCTAGGGTGACCCAGGGCTTCAGCCACAGGGTCCCAGCTGTGACCCAGGGGTGCAGGACACCCACATCTCCACCCCACATGCAGCAGCTTTTTCAGCACAGGCAAATGTCTCTCCCCTCTGCTGCTGCGGCTTCCTGAGGACCACAAGCACCCACACAAGCCGCACTGGCCCCATCAGCAGCTGACCCGTGGCCCGCTCCCTGCAGTGCCAGGGCACTGGTTGAATTTGCCTCCCCCACATTCCAACACCCCTCTGGATCCCAGTTTTCCTGTGAGGGGGCAGCAGGTTTCCACCCTCTTTGTCCCATCCAGCCAAGGTGTTATGGACCCCTGGAAATGGCTGGAAAACGTGGGATGAAACAAGGTCATGCTGAAGCACAGCAGCAGTAACCAGGGATGGCAGGTCCGGCCCCATCCAGCCCCACCACAGCACACAAGCTGTGGGAGGGTGCTTGAAGAAGGAGGGATTTTCCTAAAGCAAGATGTATACCGGCCACCCAGGCTCCCATACAATATCTGCCTATAGATGGACAGCTTCTATAGATCTGGGGAGGAGGGTATTTCTCTCTCTCTCTCTGCCCATGGTTCAGAATAAACAGGAGGTGCTGTAAAAGTCTGCAGGAGAAGATTGCCCTGAAAAAAGCCAGGCACATCCTGCTGACACACACGCATGAAAGAAGATTGATTTTAGGGAAGGAAAAAAAAATGCCCATAGCTGGAGCATAAGAGCAGGAGAGATGGTTATGGATCAGGGCTGCCTTCCTCTCCTGCAGCTGACAGTTAATACTGGGCGGGGGGGGAGGGGAAGGGGTGATTATATTTTTTTCAACTCTCCAGGTGCTGGGGAGGCTGAGGAGGGACCCACTGTCCCCAGCCAGAGTGGCTGGACAAGGCGGCTCCTTTTCTGGCCCAGAGTAGAACAAGCCCCACACATGATGATAGGCACAGCCGAGGGACAAGGGATGGGAATGGCAGCGGGGAATGTGCCCCCTGCTCCCAGGACCTGCTGGGGTGGAGAGAGGGACCTCCAGCACCCGGACCTGTGAGCTGCTGGGAGAGAGAGAAAGATAAAAGGGAGGAAAAAGGAAAACAAACAAAAAAGAAAACAAAGAAGGATAAAGAAGGGAAAGGACAAAAAAAAAAAAGGGAAGGAAAAAGAAAAGGGGGAAAGGGAAAGAAAAGGGGGAAAGGGAAAGAAAAGGGGCAAAAGAAAAGGGGGAAAAGAAAAGGGGGAAAAGAAAAGGGGGAAAAGAAAAGGGGGAAAAGAAAAGGGGGAAAAGAAAAAAGGAAAAGAAAAAAGGAAAAGAAAAAAGGAAAAGAAAAAAGGAAAAGAAAAAAAAGGAAAATAAAAAAAGGAAAAGAAAAAAAGGAAAAGAAAAAAAGGAAAAGAAAAAAAGGAAAAGAAAAAAAAGGAAAAGAAAAAAAAAGGAAAAGAAAAAAAAGGAAAATTAACCGAAAATTTAAAAGATGAAAATTAAAAAAAGGAAAATAAAAAAAGGAAAGGAAATAAAATAAAATAAAAAAGGTAAAGAAAAAATAATATAAAAGAAAAAGGGGAAACGAGAGAGAAGGGGGGAAAGGAGAGAGAAGAGGGGAAAGGAATTAAATGGAAAAAGGGGAGGAAATGAAAAAAAGGGAGGAAAGGGGAAAAGAAAGGAAAAGAAAAGCAAGGAAAGGAGCACAGCAGAAAAATCGTATTGTTAGAGCCTTAAACACCATTATTTAGAAGCACTGCGGGGTGCGGGCACGCAGCTGAAGCGAAGGCGGCTCGGTTCGCCGCTGCCCAGGTTGTGTCCCCGCAGCCCCAGCGCCCTGCGGAGCCCGCGTCGCGTTAGCAGCCGTTGAACCAACGCGGTTCTTAAAACCAAAATTAAAACTACCTCCAGCTCCCGCAGGTCCCCGTTCCCCTCCCGGCCCCGCAGACGGCCGGGAGCTCCGCTGCCCGCTGCCCGCTGCCCGCCTGCTGCCGGGGGGCGCCGGGCGCCGCCGGTGGGAGCGATGCCGGTAACGCGAAGCAGCGCCCTGGCCCCGCCGGGGCTCGCCCCTCGGCCAGCAGCTGCATTTGCGGTTTGCAGAGTAAAGCCTTCCCATTTGTTTCACAAACACGCTTGCGACGCGTGTTTTAGGTGTAAGTGGTTATTTAGATAAACACGCGGGTGTTTCTCCACATCCTCACACCCTCGCTGCTACCGAGATCACGCTCACAAACGCAGCTCGCTCCTTCTCAGAGGCGGCAACACGGCTTCGTTTCCACAAGCAAACCACTGCGGCAGATAATGCAAGGTCTGCCTCCAAATTTCCAGAGAAATAAAACATTAAAAAAAAGAAAATAAAAAAAAAAAGAGAGAGACCCGTTTTTTGGGGCTTTCGATCTGTCCGTAAACGCGCGGCACCAACCAACTCGCAGCCGGGTCCGTGTGTGCGCGCAGGGGCGCGCAGCGGCCGGGCTGCTCTCCTCCAGGCTGAATAAATAATAATCATAAATTATTATCATTAAAAGAAGAATGATAATGATGACGATAAGATAAGGGGCAGCTGCCAGAGTACCAGGAGCTGTCCTGGTCAACCCACCGGTTTGCCACAGAGAGGTCAAAATATCTTAACGAGACCCCTTTCCCTCCTGCTCTGTGCATTGCAACGCGGGCGGTTCTGCTGGGGCCGGCTCCGCGCTGCCCCCCTGCCTGAGGACAGCCTGGCATTTATTCTTGCCCTTGTTTTAACGGAATTATTCGGTAGAACAAGAGGGCTGGTGGCTGCGGGCGCTCCCCCGACGGCTTTGCCCCCACGGCACCTCCGGGCTGGCTCTGGGCGCAGGGCGCTCTGGTGGATGCTCCATCAGGCGGACTGGGGCTGGGGGCACACACACAGACCCCCGGTCCCCTCCTCCCCACCCCGGGGACCACCTCAGGGATGCAGAAGCCTCAATACAAGCCGCTCGCCTAGGCGGAGAGGGGGCTAAGCCTCGGGGCCACCACACACCTCCCCAGGGTGAGGTGCCCGGCAGAGGGACCGCACAAGGTGCGCAGCCCTGGCTCTCGCCGGGCAGGATCTGGCCGTATTCCATCAAAAGCTGTCGTCAGCCCTGCAGTTCCACCCCACACCTCCCCGGCAGCACCCTCCCATGCCCCAGGGCACCCCCGGGGGATGCCCTGACGCAGTGTGCGAAGGTTTGGCCCCGAGCCGCCCGCCGCCGTTACCGTGATTTATTAGCAGCGGGTCCATCTTTTCATCCCTCTCTCTCCCCGACGGAAAAGGAGACAAATAACGATGCAAACGAAACCAGCTCGTAGGTGACCTCAGAAATCCCTCGGACCCCCAGAACATCCGAAGCCGGGGGAGATGTCGGGGCCGAGCTGGAGGAGGATGCGCCCCCCCCAGCCCAACCCCGCCGGCTCCGGACAACGCCGGCCTCTGAATCGGCAAAGCACCCCCTTCTTTTGGCATGTTTTTGTTTTATTTTATTTTATCCGAGGGGAAGGGAACGTCACTCGCGCAGAGGAAGGTGCTGCAAGAACGGGTGCCTCGGCAGCGCGGGTGGGGAGCCAGAGGACAGAGGCGGTCCTGGCCCCCCCCGGCACCAGACACCCGCCCCGAGGAGAGCACCGCCTCGGGGACTCCTTCAGTTGACTTTCTGCATGGAGGAAACCTCATTCCTTCACATGCGAAAAAAAAAAAGAAAAGAAACCAAACCCCACAACCCCACAGACCTCCTCCTCCGATTCATTTCTCTGCAGCTTGCAAACGACTTTCCCAGCGGCGATTAATCAACCCCCCCGCAGCCCCTTGGCCAGAGGCTGGCGGCACCCGGGCAGCATTCCCGCAGGCTTTGGCAGAAGTTTTTACTTCGGTGAGATTTGCAAAAACAATATTCATCAATAATACCCAGAATTATATTGTTAACGGCCCCGCCTGAGCGGCTGAGCTGGAGCTAGGTTCGTCGGGGGACGCTCGGCTCCCCAGAACGTCTCCCCCCTCCCCAGAAAACCTTGCTGAAGTGGCTGCTGTAAGACACAGCCCCTGCTGGGATCAGGGGGCGCGCAGCGCTGAAACCGAGAGGGAAAGCCGCGCTTTAGCAGCGATTAGAGAGGAGACTGTCACGGGTTCTCCGCGCACACGCGAGGCAACACCGAGGGGGTGCTGGGCGAAGGGGGGTGACCCCGGCGCAGCCTGCGGGGCTGAATTCCTCTCGGGAAGGTTTTCCCTTGCCCAGGGACGAAGCCCTTTCTCCTCGGGGAGCCGCACGCGTGTGTCAGCGGGGCAGGATCGGGCCCCAGCCGCGCTGGCCGGGAGCGGGCAGCGGCCGCGGAGCTGCTCGGCAGCCGCGGAGGGATGCGAACTTTGACAGCAGCTCACCCTCACCTGATTTTGTTAGTACCGCTAATTTTTTTTTTGCGCTTACATAGGAGAATAATCGTCATATCTCGCTGAATTATTCCCCGGCAAGTCCCGATCTACCTCAGTCAGGACAGAAGTGTCAATGTCACGGGCAGGAGGGTCTGGCGGCGCCGAACCAGGGAGCTTGGCTGGGGCGGGTGCTGCTCCAGGGTGATGCAGGCGCCTCATTGCGCCTTAAACCAGTGGCCTTCGGGGCCGTAAAGGTGACCGGGCGGCCGGGGACTGGAGCCGTTAGTCGGTGGCAGGGGACCGGTGGGACGGACCCTCGCCATCCCCGCACGCTGCTGCCGGGGATTAGTCTGCTGCGGGAGAGCACGGCTAAAGGCGCCCGCTGTCCCCCCCGCCCCAGAGGGCCGGACAACGGGGGATAACGGGGACAGCCCCCCCGCAGCAGGACGGGGACTGGCCGGGCAGCAGCAGGCGGGGGCACCGGCCCCGCTCCCCGCGGAAACACACACAGCAAACGAACGACAGCGGCCCGGGGGGGGCCGGGGGCCGGTGCGGGGCACGGAACGGCGGGGGAGGCTCTGTGAGGGGGCGGGGGGGACAGTGACGAGCAGAGGAGGGGGGACAAAGCCCGGGCGGGAGCGGGCAGGCGGCCAGTGTGCACACCCCCCTACCCCTCTGTGCCCCCCAAAATGTAGCCGGGTCACGGGCTCTCCGGGGGCTGGGACCCGTCGCCGGGCTCCCTCCCCTCAACTTTCCGGGCACTCCGGGGGCAGAGCAGAGCGTCGCCCGGCTCCCCCCCCTCCATGCTCCGGGCCTGCGAGGACGCCCCGGTTCTCGGGAACCGTTTGCAAACGGAGGGAAAATAACAACAACAATAATAACGATAATAACAACAATAATAACGAATAAAAAAATACCCGCGCATCTCCAGCCTCTGCGCAGCCCCGGGGCCGGGCCGGGGGCCCGCCGGGGCACGGCCGGCCCCGCACCGGCTCCAGGCATCCGTCCGCAGGCTGCCCCCGGCCCTACAGAAGCGGGGCGGCTGCCGGCCCCTGCGCCTCACCGGCGGCTGCCGGCGCGGGCGTCCCGCCGGAACGCGCTGCGGTCCCTGCGCCCGTGTGCGCGCACAGCCCGGCCAACGTGGGTGCCGAGCCCCCCCCGCCCCCCGGACGTGGTTGTATAGAACCGGGCATGGGCTGCCGCACGGACCCGCTGCCCGTCGCTGCCGGGCAT
>JAVSBS010011182.1:0-41198 GCA_033124195.1 Coracias cyanogaster
CCCCCCCCCCCCCCCCCCCCCCCCGGTAGGTTTTGCCTACTAGCTGTGGCTTCAAAACTGCTCCCCTTGCTCAACTTTTCATCCCCTGCTCCATTATTGCGGGAAAAGATAGAGATGCTTGCCTCCAGGCAGTGTGCTGCTTCGTAAAAAGCCAGCATTATACATTCAATCCCCACTTTGAGAACATCTCTAACCTGGCTGACGCTGTCTCAGAGCTAGGATTTGCAGACAAGATGTGGGTCTTGCACCATAATGCCTTTTCCTCATGACCACCTTGACTCCTGGAAGTGCAAAGCAGGAGGTATTATGTCTCTGAAGACTGATTAACCCCATCAACTGCTCAACTATTATCAAAACCAGTACATGTTGGCTATTATAATTGTAGTTTCTGCAGTGTCATTGCAGTCTTTCAGCTGTGGAAAATTAGGTGCCTGTTTTTAGGGTGAGGAAGGCCATGTCTGTTATGGTTGGGTCTGTTCTCTCCTCTGCATTCCTCAGTGACATTTTGCCTCACACTATCACTCTCTCCTCACCTATAATCTGAGTTTGACCGTAACACAAGTCCCTCTCTCCTCGGAGGACCATGAAGTGCAACTCCTTAAACTCTGAGAGCTGAATATAGACTTCAGACATAAAACAAAAGTCAAGTCATGCTAAGATGATGCTTTTTACGGTGACCCTTTGGGCTTGTTTGATTTAAAAAAGGGGAAGAAATTACATTCAAATTAGCTATAGCTGCATATGCCACTGGTCAGATAGGATACATGGCAATTAAGCTATACAACAAACTGATAAAATGTTTGGGTTTTGGCTTTGCAGGAACACTGTGATGGTGACTGCAATCTTTGTTTATAAGATTTTGAGTGCATTAAAAACATTTTCAGATTAAGTGTGTTATTAGTAAAGCAACTGAACCAGTTTAAATACAATCATGGTTGGTCAAATGCATATTTTCAGGCAAAGCAAGAATTTCTGTGGCAATTCTCATGGGATCCTGCATGGGAGAAGGAGAGGACATAAAACCTAAATGCCCCATGGTCCCTGATGTTTGCAATGTCTCTTCTTACCTGCAGCACACAACGAAACTGCAGCTCCAAAATAGGTACAAACACCTGCAAGGAATCGACTGCATTCCTACATTACCCTTTGCACATTCAAGCTGTAATGGGGGAAACTAGTGATCAAAGGCTGCCCTGTGCCTTGCCTGCAAATTGCTGGGGAGCCACTACCATGGATGGTGGCAGGGCTGTGCTGCTCTCTGCGAACCGTGGCTTGGATGCCTCCATCTGAAGGGCATGTGGGTGGAGCAGGGTCACACATCCCCAGCAGGTTTGGACCATCTCAGAGGGGCAATGATGCTATTTCCCCACTGCAGCTCAGGCTTCTCGTTTAGAGCAACACTACTTTTCCTGTCCCCTGGCTCACAGGCAGATGCTTCTCTCCTCCTCCTCATTCCAGAGACAGTTGCCTTTCGACAGTGACCTTATGATCTGAGAGCTCAAGGTTGCCAAATCTCATGACAGATGACGTTTTCCTGAAAACCTGCTCTTCTAGGCTGGTTCCAGAAGGTGAAGGAGAAGAAAGCCCAACTTCATGCATTTTATGAGTTCCATTATTTTAAGGAAGCCTTAATGTTTTTGAGCCTTAGCAATTTTAAAAATGGAGTGTGCTTTGCTGGTTAGAGCCAAGGGAGGAGTCTGATACATTAATATAAACTTTTTACTGTCTGTTGGCGAACACTTGCATATGTAAGACCCTGTTCCAGTCTGTTTTATAATGACAGTAACCAGTTTTGATATAGTTTCACTTGTCATTGTTTCATGAGGGACTGCTGTGCTTGGAGAGTTCAAAAAGCTGAGCTGCCAGCTTCATGTGCAATGAGGACTGAAATAAATGGGAAATAAATGAGAGGAAAACTGACAAAGGCAAGAGTAAAAGGGTCACAGTGGCAACTCCTTTGCAGGAGGAAAAAAAATTTAATTAATGTTCTTTCTCCATAATTTGCTTGGAAACGCAGACTGAAAAGCTGACCTGGGTGGTCTCGTTTCAAAGGAGTTAAAGATGTTTTCTTTGTGCAGAGGGGCCAGGAGAAATAGGCACAAGTTTTTCCTGTCCCAAGCGGGAGAACGGAGTCCAGTGTGAGAACAAATGCTGGGAGGTAGAGAGTTTGGCAGAAAACAGGAAAAATACTGCCTATAAAGCTGATCCTTGAAATCAGCGGTGCTGCCATCAATCAAGAGGGCAAGTGGTTGCCAGGGGCCAGTGGTGGGTTTTGTGTTGCTGATGACACTGGTTGCGTGTATCAGGGACTAGGCTGGGACAACCCTTCTGCCGGGGCAGAGCCTCACAGCCGCACTTGCCAACCCAGCTGAAGTGAACTGGTAAAACACATTCATTAACAAAATCCTACTGCTGGTATCATTCTGAAAAATAATTGAGAAGGGCAAAGCTCCCAATGCCTCCCAGTGCTCTTTTTCTACACAGATCTTGTAGAATCATAGAAGCTTCTCCCACTTTGCAGTCACCGTTTTCACCTTTTTCCATTTTATTGTTATTATTATTATTACTGGAATTATTGCTGTGCAGTGTCTTTCTATGTGAAATGATGAAGTTACAGTTGCAATCCTAGATGGCATTATGAACTATTACACGGGCAACCCTATAATCTTTGGTCATGTTGTACGGCAAGGTAATTGAGTCCCAAGTCACGAAAGCTAACGAACATGACTGTAAATCTTATGCTTGAGCAGTGTTCGCTATTAAAAAATCAACATCTACAATAGTTACTACACTGCAATTACTGGGAAAATGCTGATTTGCTCTAGACTTGGAGCAGGGAATAATTGTAGCCTCTCTTGAGGCCTTGAGTGTGATAATTGGTGGTGAATGGTGGGTTTTTCCAGTAGTGATCACACAGGTTGTCTCTCTGCACACTTATTCCCAGAGCTGTTATAGCATCACTGTTCCTGTGGCTGCCAGCACTTGGCTTGATACTTCCATCTGCATGTGCCTACAATGAAGAAATCCTCTAGGAAGAGCACACAGATTCAGATTTTGAGCTGGTGCAGACCTTCACTAAAGTCCAAGGATAGAAACCTGCCCCCTTCTGCTTCCACTTCCCAAGTCTCGTGCTGAGGACCCCAGAGCTGAACACAGTACTCCAGGTGGGGGCTCACAAGAGTGGAGTAGAGGGGGAGAGTCACCTCTCTTGATCTTCTGGCCATACTTCTTTCGATGCAGCCCAGGATGCAACTGGCTTTCTGGGCTGCAAGTGCACACTGCTGGCTCATATTCAGTTGAATATGAGCACTCTAGCACCCCCAGGGCCTTCTCCACAGGGCTGCTCTCCATCCACTCACCATCTAGCCTGTATTTGTGCTTGAGGTTGCTCCAACCATGGTGCAGGACCCTGAACTTGGCCTTGTTGAACTTCATGAGGTTCACATGGGCTTTCAAGCCTGTTAAGGTCCCTTCCTTCCAGTGTGTTGACCACACCACATATTTCGTGTCATCCACAAACTTGCTGAGGGTGCACTAGAAACCACTGTCCATGTCACAACAATGTCCCAACACTGACTCCTGATAATCATAATAGTTGTAGTAGTAGTAACAGTAATAGCAATAGCTTAGAAATAATATTTCATTTGACCCTACAGTTGAATACTGACAAGTACACAAGTTAAACACCAGCATCCTCCTTGCTGTTAGCACAGCATGGGCAGAGTTTGTTGTGCACGTTGCTTCGGCTGGAGATGGACACCCAGGTGGGCAGGGGCTCCACATGACAGCTGCCTACAGGCTACTGGCATGGGGATACCTTCCCTCCTTGGGCTCTTGCCCCCCAAACTGTAATAACTGAGGGTGGACACTTTGAAATGACCATAATGAGCAGAAGTAGCAGAAAAATAGTCTGGAGGAAAGGAAGAAAAAGAAGAGGGAAAAAAAAAACCCCAAAGGAAGCCAGATGCGAGGAATACTTTTTAAAATGAGTCCGTTTAAACAGTGACTGTGTTTATGTTGCAGTTGAGCATAATTTTACTTGTGCGGCTGTTCATACATCACTGTGCTAACGAGGTAATGAGTAACCAGGTGCCTGTATACTACAAGATGCTTCATTTCCACTGAACAACCTAGACCCTCTGAAAATAAGATTTGAAACCCAAAACCAAACAGCCGGGATGCTTTGGGAATAGCGGTAAGAGCAGGGAAGCAAGCACTGCATTCAGCCCCGTCCCTTCGGGAGCTGGCTGGGATTTTGTAAAGCACCTTTTCTTGGCTTTCCTGCACCCACGGCCCGACACATAAGTCCGTGTTTGCTCTGCTCCCCCTGGGTGAGCAGGAAGAGGCCCCTGCCTCCACTTCTAGAAACAAAAGCAAAGAGGAGTCTCCATTTACCCCTGATTATCCTGCAAATGTCTGGGCCAGCATGGAGCACCACGACCTGCCCTCTAATCACACTGCCCTGCACCACCAACCAAAAATCTCCCCCAGGACCGAGCATTCACAGCAGGATCGATGCCCAGCTGATGGGCGCAGCATGAATGATGAGCTGGGCGCTTACGGCAGGACTGAAATGTTAAATACCTCCAGCATGCTCATTTATTTATGACTTCTTCAGCCTACAGTAACTACAAGCAATAATTGGATTGCGCTCGGCATCGTTGGATTGATTTGCTATTTAATAATAAAACCAGGTCCTCTGTTGATAATGGTATCCCTAGAAACGAAGAGGTCGGGTGAAAAATGCATTCAAGGCGCAACGCTAACTCCGAAAGCTCATGTGGCTCTTGGTGCAGAGTAGGAACTTTGCCAGATGCAAATTTTGTACTGGTGACTGTTAAAACATGCTCTTTGTGGCATCCTGTGCCTTTGATGGAATATTTACCAACTTTGGCAGGGCTGTTATTTAGCATTTTGACAAAGGACAGCGAACACAGTGTATTTTTCAATAGTTTTTTGAAGGTCATGGCTAACCCCACGTGCAATCTGCAGTGGCCTCTGCTTGCCTCCAAGTGAAAAGTGGCATTTAGACTTAATTACAGAGTAGCACTGGGCAGCCGGACTACTCAAAACCATTTCTTCATCTGAAGCCATCAGAGTCTAAAGGACTAGACTAGCACCTGCTGCGCAGCTCTCTGTGGATGGACATTCATGCAGAGGGGCTGTTTCTCCAGCACTCCTCCTTGTGCCTCACCAGCAGCTCAGGCAATGGATGGGAGCGGGTGGTTTGTGCCCTGCTGCTCCCTTCTTCAGCCAAATGTCCTGACTCTACTTGCAGCAGATTAAGAGCTAGAATTATAGCTACAGCATCTCTAAGGTGTGTTTAAGGATGTCAGCCTGCTCCAGAGGCATAAACATAACCTAGGTTTCCCTAGGCTTTGCCTTTTTTGAGCCATCATGATGTTCTTGCTCTTCCCTGGTCTTGTGGCCATGGGAAGCACTGGCACTTGAAGCCACTTGAGGTTTCCTGGAGTGTTGATACCTCCCAGGATGGCTACCCCTCAAATCACTTCAAAAAACGCTTGAGAGTGATTTGCATCCAGCACTGGCCAGGCTGAAGTAGCTGACTCTGCATTTTGGATGCTATGTGGGCATGGAAGATGCTTGTAAAAGGGCATGTTTGCTCCTGTGCTACACTGGTCAAAGAAGCTACAGGAGCCACAGGCAGAGCCCTGTGAAGGCATGGGCACAGCCAGGGGCCCTGACTCCCAGGGTTTCTTCTGCTCCCCTCTGCTCATCTACACTGGCTACAAGAAGTCCCCATTACAAGGAAGAGATGGCCAGGGAATAATCCAGGTGAAGTGAGGAGATGCACTCGGTAGTGACCTCCTCACAGAGCACCAGAGGCATGGGGCCACCTTGGCTCACTGTGAAGTACCCAGCTGGTGGCCAGGCCATTGTGCTTCCTCCATGAAGGAACTCGGTGTCCCTGCCTACCCAGTCTGAGCACACAGATACCCTGGCCACGTGTGAGCTGCCTGCCAAGCCCTGCCAGGACAGGCATCAGGAGATGGGGGAGCAGTTGGTTCTTCAAACGCACATTTTAGGAACAAAGTCAGCTTCAGGATGCCACCTCCACTTGAAGCATTGCCTTGACTTCGCGTGCCAATAAGAAAAAAGCAGAATGCTTGAGGCATGCATGCTGAGGAGAGCAAAGAGTTTGATGGGAATGAGCATTGCCCAACTCACTGCCTGCCTGTCAGTAGCTTTTACAGAGGTGCCTGCTCTGGGCAAGAGCGAAGAGCACAGGCTCACCTGTCTTGAAAATGCACAGGACTTGTGCCCTCTATCATCCTGTAGCTGCAAAATGCTCACAGTAGACCCAGCTCCACAGTCACACAGGATGGGTTCCATGTCTGGTGCTTTTGCACTTTGTTGGACCCCACTGTAAGATATGTAATGTAGTAAAATAAATATAAATACAAGCATCGTGCAGGTAGTGACCCGCACTCAGTATGGCGAACGCGAGGTGCTGTCAGCAGAGGAGACGCTGTCAAACCCAATTTGTAAAAGCATGAATTTAAAGGATGTTTGCACTTCTCTTTCTATTACGTGATTTTGAAAAGATACCTTGCTCTTGTAATTGGCTTATAATTCTATAATTATGATTTATAATTATCAAAAGATAGCTTGAGTAGCAAGAAGGAGTAAAAGCAAGACTCCTGTCGAGCTTGGTAGGCTTTGGTTGGGAAGTCAGTTCAGGGAGGACTGAACGTCCCCATGTCTAAACATGCTGCCACATCTCATGCAAAATGTTCGCTGGCTAGTGCTGCCCTGCTGCGCTGCTGAGAGAGTTTGTGGCTCAATGTCACACACCATTAGGTGCACAGAGGACAGGTCTTGGTTCAGCCCAAATAGAGACTCAGGGTTGCAGTGACCTTGAGGCAACTCATTTGGGGGTGATGTGCCATTAAATGATGAAGCCCAGCTGCTGAGAGACAGACTGCTTTTTTTGAAGTGTTTCAATTGGCTTTTTTTCCACTTGGGCTGGTACCTCCATTCTTGGCACAACTGAAAATGTCCTAAGCCAGAACCCACCTTCCTTGAATGTGCATACGGAATAAAACCAATGTCTGCTGCAAGAAGGCTGACAGTTTGCTTGTTTTATGGACTCTTGTCCATGCATATGCACATGCCCACATGCAAATTTAATGTATAGTTGTTGCTCTAATGATGGGTATTTATCAGTGAGAACCAGGGCTCATGGATGGCTGTGCTGAAGCAATTTTGAAGGCAGTGGTGAAGGTGCTGCTCTTTGGGTGCCATCACAATTTAATCAGACCTTGTGCATTTGAGACTAGAATTGCCCAGCTGCAACAGATTGTGTTTGGGGTATTTGAAATGGTGGGACTGCTCCTTCTCTGCCCTCTATATTGTTAAATGGAAGTAAGTAATGAAAAACAGGTGGCAATGTGGGAAAAGCCCTTACTGGTGATCACCACGTGGAGCTCGTACCACTGCCCACAGGGTGGTAGTTTCTGCAGCTCTGTAGTGTCATTGCAGTCTTTGGGCTGTGGAAAACTAGGTGTCTGTCCCCATCCCCACCTTGGTTATCCTCAGTACCAAAGGAACAAGAGAGAAATCCCCGAGAAGAGGACTCCAGATTATTCACTGAATGACAGCATGACACCACATAAATAAACAAAGCAGGAAAAGCAGGCCATGCCTGTCATCCCCAGTGTGAATTCCCTCTGACGGCGACAGCCCTCGTGTTTCACAGTTTGTGCAGTCAGTTCCCTTTCCTTGCAGGAAAATTAGCAGCCAGGATGGGTGACACCTGACTGGACTCTCTGCCCCAGCATCACCTAGACTGGGTGACAGATGTCCTGCCTGTGCCTGTGGAGGACCCTGCCCTGGGGAAGGGTCCCCAGGTTATGCAGGGGTCTTCTGCTGTGCGCCATCTTTCCCCTGATTTATTGGCCAGGGTGGAAGGAGATGGGGAGGTCAAGCAAAAATGCTATCTCAGTGTTGAAAACACCAGTAAAGCTTATATCTTGATGTTCAAGGCTATGGGTTATGTGCATTTAAACCAGCCCTACCACTAAATCCCTGATTTTGGGGAAATTAAAACAAGACCCAGCTCATGACATGACGATACTTCCTAGTGGAGTAAAGTCTTCTGACTCAGCCTTGAGCTCAGTGGGACCCTCTTGAGCAGCTATCTTCACCTCGCATTTCACCTTCACCTTTGAAAATCCATCACTCGTGTTTTGAGAATGAGACACTCCTGGTCTGCACAACGCAGGCTCTTCCATGAGGAACGAGCTGAAATGCATAAATCTAGTTTCCTTTCACCATAGGTACCTCTAAGGAGCCTGTTGGCATGAGGATGGACACAGCCCTTTCCTGGTCAGCAGACACATTTACTGCTCTCTGCATGATCAGATCCTGGGCAGAGGTGCTGTTCTGGTAAAGTGGAAAATTGTTAATGAAAATTTTTCAGCAAAGCAAGCACTCATGCCAAAATGCCCTGAAAAGTCATGTTTTGCTAAAAGTCATACTTGGTGGTGAAAAAGTGGGAAAATTCCCAACAATTTTGACTTTCCCTAAAAAGTAAAATAAAAATTCTTAAATTTCCAATTTTTTTTAAAGCTTAAGTGGAACATGTAATTTAAATACTCTCATGGTAAAGGTGATGTGTTTCAATTGCTCCAAACATTTGGTGGTAAATTTTAAAACCTGAAATGCCTTATATCAGGCAGGGCCCAGGATAAAAACAAGGCACAAAGTCCTCCGAGAATGAGAATTTAATTTCTTCCATCTCCTCTTTCTGTAGCTTAATCTCGGGAGGACCAGCTGTGTTTTGGGAAGACAGCACTGCAGTTGCGGTGTCTTTCCATTCTTGATGACAAAGCATCTTGGCCTCAGGGTGATGCACAACTTCCCCACACACCTCTGCCGTGGGGGAAGCTGGGTGATAGAAACTCCCATAGTCTGAGCCCAACTCAGTTTTGTTCTATAGATTTGAATCTTCTGAAATATTTTGGATTTTGTACAGGCTCCCCTGGTCTGTGGGCATTATACATTCCTATCCTTATATAAGAATGTATAAGAATAATAGACATATTCCTATATATGAATAGGAGCCAAACTTAAAAGCACAGCTACAGGGCTCAATTTTTCGGCTCAGGTAGCAAATGCAATAGTATTGCTGAGGATGACTGATCCAACGCGTGCCGTTGGCTATGTTGATGGCCATCGCAACAGGGGTGCCAGCTGCATCATTGTGATACCTTCTGGCATCAGATAAGCAGCTGCAAGAGTGTACGGAATTGGTAATAAATCAAACACATCCTGTGAACGTTGTTGCAGGATATGATTAATTTTCACGTATGCCAATACCAGAGTGATGCAGCTCCTCTGTTCGTATAAAGCTGCCTAATTCTTGACTTCAGGATTTGGCTTGTTATATGCTCATGTGAGACTCATAGCCAGTTTGACCTTATCAGCATATATTATACTGGCTTCTGTGTTCAAGGTCAGATCATGGTAAAATATGCAATTTACAGCAAGGAAAAGTTTGCCTTGCAGCAATGGACAGAGATTAATATGAGCTGCTTTGCATGCTAGTGATTGCATTTCAGGAAAACATACAAGATTAGTGGATCCAGGGAAAAGGGAGCGACAAATCCGAGAGCCAGAAGAGACCTCAGTAGACTACTAGACAAATACACAGGCTGAAGTAAATGACATTGTATTCTCAACATCCATTGCAACGTACCAGGGGAAGTGTAAAGGGATAGAGTCTCCTCTGCCTCTGCTCCTCACCCTGGTGCCTGAGAGCCCATATAATCCTTTGCCTATGGAAGCAGCTGACCCGAGCCAGCTCTCTCTCAGTCCAGTGTACATCAGCAGTAAACTCAGTGTCATAATTCGCACTTACCCCTGCATAACCATGGGCGGAATTTAGCCTCTTAAGATTTCCCCATTTATCATCCCTCCATCCTTTCCCTAGATTGACTTCAGTCCAGCAAGGGGAGTCATGCTGGTGCAGTGGAAACATTCCAGGTAGGAGGGAAGATCCTAATATCTCTGCAGAAACTCATCTTCTTCCTCACCACTCTGAATGGCTGAAAGAAGACAAGAGGGAAAGAGCCTCTTCTGGAGACCTGTGGGGTGGAAAACCCATCGTTTGAAGTGCAAGTCTGCTACGTAGCGCTCAGGATGTGTTTTCCTGGTGCTTGGGAGGAGCATGTCTTGTAATGACATGATTATGTCCCCTCTGAATTGTTGGCCTTTACAGTGTTTGGATTTCCTGGTGACTCCATTGTGAACGGCCCTATTCACTCAGGCATGTTTACCCAGCTGCGGGAGCTTCTCCAGGGCTGCTGTGCTGAGGAGTTGGATGTAGCACTGTTGTCTATGGGAAAGAAAAAGCAGCAGGCTCAAGAAGGATAAGCCTAAGAAGAAATCCTGCTGGAAATGTCGTATTTACCATGGGATGACTGTGTGCATGAGATGGCCTCATCCCGTGGCTGGCAGTCAGGCGATGCTCTTGTTGGGAGCAATGTGCTCAGTGGCTGTGCTTTACCTTTTCAGGACAGAATCATGCTGGTGGCCCCATAAAAATATGCTAATTTTTTTCACTCAAGTGATTTAGTAAATTCTAGTGACTAAAGGAAGTGCAGTGTTGGGATTTGGGTTCCCAGACAGTCTTGAGGACTACAAGAAAGCTGGGAAGGGACTTTTTACAAGGGCTTGTAGTGATAGAACAAAGGGTAATGGCTTTAAACTGGAGGGGAGGAGATTTAGATTAAAGGAAGAAGTTTTTCACCATGAGGGTGAAACATTGGAACAGGTTGTCTAAGGAGGTTGTAGATGCCCCAATGCTGGAATTGTTCAAGTCTAGATTGGATGGGACTCTAAGCAACCTTGTCTAGTGGGAGGTGTCTCTGCCATGGCAGGAGGGTTGGAACTAGATGATCTTTAAGGAACCTTCCAACCTAAACCATTCTATGATTCTATGATTCTATGATTCTATGATTGATTCTATTATTCCATGATTCTATGACTGATTCTGTGATTCTACGATTTAGAGGAAGCCTTCCACTGAACTCAGGGAAGGGATATCTGTTTAAACCCTCTGAAAACCATCACAGCTTGCCTGATGTACAAACAAGGAACTGCCCATGAACTAGTGCACCTTCTAGCCAAGGTCCAGGAGAAGGTCTGAATGTTCTTCCCTGGGGAGCTTTTTCCTTGGTAAGAGGAAGAAAAAACTAACCAAAGCCTAACTTTAACCATAACCCTAACCATAACCCTTACCCTAAACTTAACCTTATGCATACTTGTCTGCTCACGTGAAGCACAGAGCATGGTGGTGGCCCCAACCCCTTCCAGCCCACCTACAATTAATGCAAACATTTAAAGCTATATGCAGAAGACTTAGCTGTGTGGGGGGCCTCACATGGAGGTGCAGTGCTCTTTCGCAGCCTTCCACAAGCTGCAGGACGGTACCCAGACACCGAGTTGCCTCTGCTCACTCACCCACACACAGAGACCGAGCAGAGCCTTTTAGCTCCCACTCAAGAATATGTGTAAAGGGACCTTAACAAGGGGAAGAAATAAAATCCTTTTAAGCCCAGCCACTTGGATTGTGGGTAAATCTGTGGGCTGGAGTATGGGGAAATTCTACAGATTCTGATTTCTTCTAATTCATGTCTCTCTGTGCAATCCCACTGTTGCCACAAGGTGACAAAATTCCCATCTCAATGCTGGGCCTGTCTCAGATAGCCCCAGAGAGAAAACCACCACCCGTGTACGGTAACTGCTTTCCCTTAAAAAAGAGAGCAAGGGAGAGGAGCAGCAATAATAGTAAAAAAGGACAAAGACACACTCAGTATCTAAGGCTTATAAAAAGCATCTTAGCCTTCAAGAAGCAATTATTTGAAAAGAAATTAATGGAAAAGTTTACAAGCCTTCTCTTGAGCAGAGCTTGTCACACTGCTCTTTCACATCATTGCTACAAATGGAACGAGTCTGTGGCATTTCTTTTTATTTCAGATGCCCTGAAAGGCTGCATTACTCACTGGACCCTGCATTCTTCCTTTCCCTGTTTGCACAATGCACTGAGGAATTCCTCACGGGTGATTCAATAGACGATGTGCGCCGAGCCCAACCTGCACACCCCACACAGCCAGCAAAACGACATCCATTGGCAGCTTCTCGCTGGACACAAGAAGCCTTGTCTGCTGCAGTCTGAGGGTGTTTTGCAAAAAGGAAACCATGAAAAGGAGGAAGAACTTCAGGGTTGCTATCCCTTTACCCGTGGAAGACAGTAGTGCACGTGGTGCATGAAAAGATTAAAGGTGTGTAAAGGATTAAAGATAGGAACAGACCCTGAAATTTGCAAGCACGAGATTGCCCTTCTTATGTAGCTGGGCTTTGTCACTAGGTGGTACTGTGCATCACTGCTTCATGCCTTCTCCTAATTCCTTACGCCTGTGTTTGTCCAGCCTCTGGGTTAGATATTTGCTGGTAAATATTGCATGTTAAGAGAGGCAACCCGTTCTCCAAGTCCTCTCGTGTAATGTTGACCTCACACACAGGAAGGCTGAAGGCCACAGAAGACTTCTGACTCAGCTAACTTTCAGTGCTGGTGCCTGATTTGGGTTTCTGCTGCCAAACAGCATGTGTTTAACGCTGCCTTGCTGAGCCTTTTGGTGGTGGGTAATGACACCTTTCATCTCCAGATGCTCAGGCTCGTGAAAGAGAAGGAAAACCCAAACAAACCAGGGAAAGTTCTATAAATCTGTAAAAATGGGGAAAGAAAATAGATCTTTGATTCTTTTTGTAATGAGACCCTTAGCTCTTTGAAAGATCTTTATCAGTCCTACCACTGCCTGAGAATGGGCAACAAAGAGCTTTGTTGGATTTTCACTGTTCTTCTTTGTTCTTCTGGCAAAAATCTAACTTCAAAGGATTCAAAAGAACCTGGAAATGGAGATTTTGTTTGCTTGTGCAAGCAAGCCTGAGCAGCCCAGACCATCAGCTGGTTGCAGTGGGCTGCCCTGCCTTGGCAGGAGTGCCACATCACACATCTACTACCGCTTCCACACCAGGTCCTGCTGCACACATTTTGTGTAGAGAAAAAACTTGTTATTCCAGCTCCACCTGTCAATGTATGGTCTCAGCCCTGTACAGTGACTTCACTTGTACTAACCCATGGTGTGGAAGCCACTTGTAAGATGAGAGCCTATGATGCAGACTGTATTGCCTGTATGAATTAATACAATGAGGGTGGTGAAACACTGGCACAAGTTGTTCAGAGAGGTGGTCAATGCCCCATCCCTGGAAACTTTGGGTCAGGTTGGATGGGGCTCTGAGCAACCTGCTCTACTTGAAGATGTCCCTTCTCATTGTAGAAGGGTTGGACTACATGGTCTTTAAAGGTCCCTTCCATTCTGTGATTCTCTGACACAGACTGTATTGCCCGTATGAACTCTGTACTGAGTAACCACACTCTCTCTCGTTAACGTATTTATTATGCACATTGCAGCATGCATAAAAAACTTGTCTGAAGCCTCATGTGAAGTGCACTGTTATAAACTCAGATCATCCCAAAATGGGTCTGAACAATGGGAGGAGGAAACACCCACACCCAGGAGTCAAAGGTCATGCAGGATCCCAAGATCCTATAGTCCTCCTGGCAAATCTGAGTGCAGAGCCAAGTGTCCTTGTCTCTGGCCAGGACAATAGACCCAAGGCATATTTCATCTGTTAAATTAGCATTGCTAATTTATGTCTTTTCCCTCTTCCTTCCAAAATGAAACAGCTTATCTAACCGTCCCAGCATTCAATTGCCTTCCAAAAGCCTCCGCCAGTCCGAAACAGCACCAGAAGAACTGCTGATTTGAGCTCCAGCTTTGTCCCAGTCTGTCTCCAGACTTCATGCTGCTGCAATGGTACTAATTTAAAACTCTCTTTATTTACATAGCTACAAAACTGTCAAACAATTGGTGATTCTGCAGATTTTCCGATCTGCCAAATGGCCCAGCAAAATCCTTTCAGAGTAATTTTCCGAGTGCGTTTCATTTTGCATGAAGACATTTTGGGTAGTTTGACGTAAAAAGGAAGAGGATATTGATGGGTGAACTAAATTAGGTCAGTGACAGGAGTCTTCTTCAAATAACTGGTCCTACGCACCACAGCTGCTGCAGCACAATGCCCAGTCGCTCAGCTGCACTCACTCCTGGTAGGCACCATGGATATGTGAAGCAGCACTTGGCATCCTAAGTGGCATTTTGGCTTCGCCTCAGAAGAGGCTAGAAGCAGCATCATCTGCAAGCACTTTAATTTGCTTATGAACAGGAGATAGGGTGGAAATGGGATTGCAACCGCTGAAAAGAATGGCCAGAACAAAAAATACTGAAAAGCAGGAGAAACAGCAGATGGAAGGGAAGAAGGTCTGCCTGAATCTGTGAAAGAGCAGATAAATGGTATTTCAAGGGCAGTGCAGCCGTTCAAGGCCGTCATCCCTTTGGGTCTATCACTCTGATCAGGTCTCATACCAACTATTCAGGTAGGTTCTGGTTGTACCGAAGCAAATAGTGGCTAAAAATGAAAGAGGAACAACACATCCTGGGAGAAGATGCATGTGAAGAGAAATCTTTGGAGAAGACTTTTCCTTTGAAAAAATCTTTGGAGAAGATCCCAAGGCCGTCCAGATGCACTCATCCCTAAAACACAACAGACTTGTGAGACACAGGAGAAAACACCCGACTGAAAAATCTTATAGCTGGCCTATGTTAAGAGTGATTAATCTCTGGACACCTGCAAGGTGTCTGGGGCCCTATTAGAGGACGGGGAGATGCTTGAACAACTTCCAGGATAATGAGATCCACCGAGAGTCATGTTGGTGAAATGAAAAGGGGCGAGGTAAACCAACAGTTATCAGCTCTGACAAAAATTAACTCTGCTCACCCTTCAGCATTCACAAACCATTTCAACACCATGTGCACCATATTCTCTGATGCATTTTCCTGGCCAGGTTTCATTTACTTCCAACCCTCCCAAGTCTGACATGAAAAGGAGAGAAGGCTCTAATGGCTACCATGCCTTCCACATCCACAGCTAATGGTTAAGACATTACACATGTGTGTTCATAAAGAATAGATTCCAGCTGAGGATGAAGGTGGAGTGGGTGGGAGATGGTTCTGGGCAAACCCAGACCTTTGCAAGGCAGACGGGTCCATCTTTCCTGCTTACCCCCAGCTATCATCAGCATTGGCAAGAGAGACTCCTGATCTGCCTTACGTATGAACTGTAAGATGACATGAATCATAGGAATGAGCTTATGCTTGTTAAAGCATCCACAGATAAATATGTAATTAGTTTCACTATTATAAAGTTCTGTGGCTGGGAGTCGCAGTCTCCCACGCAGGGGATGGCAGTGGATTACTTCTCCTTGGAGGCAGTGTTTATCGCCATCACCCAACGATGGGTCAAAGCTTAATCACATCTGGCTAGTTTGGCGTTCACATGACGGAGACTGTCCTCATGGCTTATCACTGTGATGCAACTCCTTGGCAAAGTCAACAGCAGTGCTTGACCTTGGGGCTTTCCACACCAAGACTGCACAACTAACCTCTTATGACAAGTGGGTGTGAGCCAGCAGAAGTGTAGCGTCTTTAGGTTGCTTAACGGCAGCCCTTTGCTGAAGCTGGATAATGATGCCAATAGATGGAAGGGCTTTGGCCAGGAGGCCCCTGCACAAAGAGCTGCTCACCCGTGCCGGGACATCCAGGCGCTGTGATGTGCGATAAGGTAAAGAAAAAGCCCTGGGCTGCAGCCCACCCCCTGGTTGCACAGAAGATGGCTGTTTACACTGGCTCCTTCACAGGAATTCAGGATTTCAGTCCTGTGCTAAATTTAGGCTGCAAAACTATTGATATTTTTTAGGTCGTTGGCCTTTGACATGCAAGTGTATTTTCTGAGAGGAAAAATTTCAGCTCTTGACTAAGTGGTGGGAAAATGCAACCCCCAGAAATGTTACATTTTCGAAAACTGGAGCCAGGAGTTAGGAACTGACAAGGGGAGTTTACATTATAAATACAGTCTGTCAACTGAGCCAAATGTTTAAGGCAGCCCCATGTTGGGGACGCTTCGTCTGGGTTAACAGGACTCGGCTGGCTCCGGACACTTAGGACATCCTGAGTATTTACATTTCAGCTTTTACCATAAGGGGAAGAAGAGCTATTAAGAGCTGATTCTCTTGGGACAAAAGGGAAAGAAGTTGAAAATGGGAAACGTATTTATTGAAACATATTGTCTGCAAAGCAACATCTGGCATTTAGAAAAAAAGAAGAAAAAGTTCCACTTCCAGATTCCTGATCTGTGTGTGTTACGGGACTGGGATCCAAGGGGAAAAGATTTCTGTGAAAACGGCTTGAATGAAAGAATCCTTTTGTAGGAGGTTATGTCTGATAAATTATGGGAATGTTTGTGATATAATAGTGGCAATTAAGAGACATTTCAGATGATGAATGCCTGAGAATATGCGACACAGTGAACTTCCCAGAACCTCTCTTTTCTAAGATGAACAGTGACTCTATTATCACTTTGATTAGAAATTATCCAACCCCTGTCCTGCTTCTTCCCCTTCCTTCTTCCCTGGTGCCAACTGTTTGGTGCAAACTGTTCCTCATTTGCAGTCAGGTTTTGCAAAACCCCTGATTGATCCACCTGAGGGTTTGCAAAGCCCAGCTCAGCCACGAGCCCTGCTGATACTCAAAGTTGTTATCTCAGCTGTGCCTACATACATGAGGACCCGCCTGGCTCTAGGCGCCTGTGGCTGTGGGGCTCTAAAGAGTACTAAAAAATCATTTAAAAAAAGAAAGAGCAGAGGTCAACTCAAGTACAGCAACTTACAGTAACATAAAAGTTCCTGGCCCTCAAACAAGTCACTCTTCATCATCTGTTGCCTCTTTACCAGCATGGAAGTGACCATCCAAACACGTTAAGCCCCTGAGCACGCAAGGGTTGAGATCAGACCCCACCGAAGTGGAGCAAAGTGGGTTTTCAATGACTGTAAAACCCACATTCCTGCCCTCCTGGAGCTTTACAAGACCCCTTTGAGTCCCAGTGGCTGGCAGCTCCAGCAGTGCAGTGACCAGTGAGGTTAGCAAGTAATTGCACACAACGGGATTTGCAAGTTATGCAATGCTGCAGACATGGGGGAACTCCTGCCAGGTGCCGGGCAGACGCTAATCTCCCATTGGGGTGCCAGATGGAAGTTCACAGCGCAGAGGAATTTGACCTTGGATAACTTTTTGTATTTGAGATTTCACACTGGCTGTCCTGTGGAGCTCTTCTCCAGGAGTGAGGGATAGGACTGGCCCAAAACTATGCTTTGTCAGCTGCTTTGGAGTCCTCAGTGGACTCACATGGTTAAAAAAAATACCTCCCAGACTGAAAGGAGAGGAAGGAAAAAAAGGCATGGTTTGAAATCCCGTGACAATTTCCCTCCAGCTTGGGTCCACAAGCTTCCAATTTAGGAAAACACAAACCCTTCTCTGCTGCAAGCCCCATGAATGCATGCAGTGCACAGGAGATTTAAATTAAGAGTGTTGTAGATGAATCAAAACGAGTGAACACTAGAAATGGCTCTTTACATTTAAATTTCAGAAGTAATTAATATGCAAATGGTGGTAAAAGACTTGATGTAACCACTTGAAGGTGTCAAAGGTGCACAAGGTTAATATCCTCCTTAATCAAACATGGGAAGGATGAGGGAAGGAAGCAGAGGCAGGACATACCTTGACTTCAATGCCTTCAGGTACTGAGACCTGGAGGGCATTCAAAGCCTTCTGTACTTTTTTTGCTGTCACATGAGAGTCATTTTTCAAGTGCATAATTTTGGCTTATTTTTTCCCAAAGCTCCCATGCACAAGAACAACTGTTTTTCTCTAAACAGTTGGATGCTGTTGGATATGAAGAGTCTCTGCAAGACTGCAGATGATTCACAGCAACATCTTGGATGCAGCTGAAAACACAGTAAGGGTAGGAACACATCAATGACACAAGTCAGCTCCACCTTTGCTCCAGGAGAACATCCAAAAGAAATGGCATCCATTGCATGAAGCCTTTGGTGGAGCAACAAAGGCATGTTGCAAACAGAAGAAAAAGCAGTTTTTTCCCATGATTATCTTATTTTACACAAGAGAAGAAACACATGGAAGCCTGATGGGAGTGGACCTTTTCTGGGGCTACTCTGAGCCATATATTCAGGGCGGATTTATCTTTGAGGGAGATCGAACAAAAATTCTTCAGGCAAAACTCCCCATTGGTTTCAATTACTTTAGAGGATTAAATTGTTCACAAATGTCTCTCTGGGGAAGGCAATGCTCTTCACCAAAAGCAGGTTTCTGTTGGCCTGTCCTATTACAGAGCATATTGTATCATCTGCAACAACTGAAGCTGGATGACTTCAGTTGCAGGGTTGCTGGGCAATCTGTCCTGATGGCTGCCTACCTTCCTGAAGGCTTCCAGCATTTTCCACCCAGGCCTTGGATGAGATATATTTAATCAGGACAACATGATGGAGCTTTACCTTACAGGACTGGGAGTGTTAATACTTTGGTATATGGTTGGGTTTAGCAGTCTCAGCTCTTTCTGGTTTCAGCACAAAGGGTTAGGCATGTCCAGAGAGTGACTTGTACCAAAACACCCATCTTGGAAGGAACCAGCATAGATGAAATGCCTAATTTTTGATAACTAAAGGAACATGAGATGCATCCCATCTCATGTTTCAAGATGCTGAGCAGAAAATAGCTAAGCCTGGGAAGGAGCCTGGATTCTGCAAACCTGGAGGATCAAACAGTATTTTCCTTGCCTTGCTGGTAGGTCCATTTCTGTTACAAGTAAGATGAGCTGCTGGGGAGCATCTCAGTTGAGATGGTTTGTATTCCTTGTGACAGCACAGTTTTCATCCCTTGCAGCCAAAAGCAAAGACAGGGTCAGGAACGCCCAGGTCACTGGTGGTGGACTTCAAGAGAGCTCAGCTTTGTGGCAGATTCAAACCCCTCCTGGGCTAGAAACAATTCACCATCACTTGTGTTTGCTCCTTGGCCCGTGGCCTGTATAAGCTTTAACCGGCAATCCCAACCCATTTATTAGTCTGCCAGAATTAACACCATGAAAGACTTTGTCCGTGTTCATAACTAGGACTGCCAGACTCCTCTCTCATGAACAGACTAGTACTGGAGACTGAATGTTTCTCACAGGGAAGCAAGCTGGAAAAATCCACATATGAGCAAAACAGTGCCAATTACTCACTCCTCCCCTTTTCAGATGCTGATGTATTTCTTGAACCAGAAAAAGCTCAGTCATGAGACTTGACCACTCAGTCTCCTCCTACCATCCCCTAAAGTCCCTGTAAAGATGGATAAGAGGGTCAATATGGGTTTAAAGTCTACCTCTTTTTCTAGCAGAACTGGACAATGTGCTACACCATGTGGAAGGCACCACTGTTGTGTTTGGTGCACCAGCCTGGTGCAGCTCCACGTTAACTTTAACAGGCGATGCAGCAACCTCTGAAGTGATTTAAAGGTTCGGATTCAGCCATTGCCCAGCACACCTCTGGTGCTTGTCCCTGTCCTCCAGGAAACCCCCATGCCTCTTGCCCTGACCCACAGCTGCCTTGGGATAGTGGGAGGAGACATGAGACCCCCCACAAGCTGCCTAGGGGAATAGGTGTTTGTGACTGTCCAGGTGGCAAAATGGTTATTGCCCCAAACTTCCCAGGTGTGTAAGACCTTTGTGCTCCTCTGGTGAGCTCTATCATGACAATTTACCTTGAATCCTTGGCCCTGGGCAAGACATCCTAAGTGGCCCTCTAGCTTGACCTGAACCTGGATGCTATTGCCCTCTTGCCCAATGCAGTGTGAGATGGAGACCAACCCTGGTCAGGCTCATTTGGCATGTCCCAGAGAGGAGATAAGCATTCATATCTGGCCGGATATTTTGCAGCACTAACATTTTGACCTCCTTTCCACTGACATCAATGCTCCATGCAGCTACAGTGGGGCTGGTGGCAGTGGCACAGATCCTACCAGATCACTCTGGACATTGTTAGCTCTAGAAAGGTAAGGGAAGTCTGTATCAAAAATGGAGGGTAATTTTACAGTGTGTAGTAAAAATACCTGGGAATGAGAACTTATTGAACACCTCTTGTGCTTTTTCCATAGACATCTTGAACAGAAACGGCTTGAGGTTCCTCCATAGGCTGATTTTTTTGACAAAGATGAATTTTTAACCTTTGTGTTTTCTCTTCCCTCCCCAGCCTGTCTAACCCTCTTTGCTTCTGCCTGTAATGAAGATGGGGTGAGAAACTCTGCAAGCCAAAAGCTCCTGAGCAGCTTTTGGAAACATGTGAGGCTCATTAGCCCTTTCTGCAACCCTGAGGCTTTTGGGTGGAGGGTTATTTTCCTCTCTTTTTTGTGATTTGAGACAGTCGCTGTTGTTGTGTTTTTTTTGTTTTGGGTGTTTTGTTTTGTTTTTTAAAGGAAGCAGTTCAAGTCTCATAAATGCTCAAATATGTAGCAATAAATTTTGAGAACTCTCCAGGGCAGCTCCAGAGCCTGTGGACTAGATCAGCAAAGAGTGCTGGGGAAAAAAGTCACAGTCCCCTTCCATTAAAAGTGGCAATTAGGCAGGCTACAAGCTTGGAGGGGCCTGACCCCATTACAATACTCCATGGGATAGTTTTAGGGGGCCTAAAGCCTCCCAAACATCAACTGTGCAGGGGCATCACAGTGCTCCAAGGACAGAGCCGCTGCCAGCAAAGAGCCCTGCAAGCTTAGCTCTGCGGGTGGCACCCGTACCCACGTCCACCGTTGTCCTTAGGAGTAGAAAATTAACAACCCCACTGAAAAACCCTCTGCCCAAAACCAGAAGAGAAAGGATCTGGGTTTGCTGACTTCGAGGGAGTCAGAAAGAGCTTTAGCTGCAACCTGAGACCTGAATAATGTCCCATGATCTGTAGTTAGCTAAAACGAATGTTGCTGGCTCTTTTCTCCTGCCTGCCCAACACTCCCACATGCCTAATCTTCCATTTCCTCAGCCTTCATCGTGCTGGAGCTGACTAGATTAATGTGAAATGCTAATATGTCAGGCCTGAAAGGAAAGCAAAGAGCTGGTTGTGTTTGAATTCCACATTAATCTACTCAGTGATGAAGCTATAAATCAAAACCTGGAAGTTTTACCAATCTGAAATGATGTGTTTAACATTTCAGCCTTTTCCTTCCTCCCTCTTACTCAGCATTGATTTGCACAGCCTTTTACGGCAGCAGGGCAGGCTTGCAAAATGTTGCTTTTGCTCCTGAAACCCTAATTGTGCTTAGACATAATAAGATGTCTTCAAGGCAAGCAGGGTGAGGAATGATGCTGAAGCAAGAATGGATTTCCCAAATTGTTCCTTTATGAGGAGGAAGACCACGTTCCTGGTAGGTTACATGGGGCTGTAGAGACGTCTGAAAGCCCACTGTGAGGTGGATAACAGCCTGTTCCTTTATCAATGCAATATCCAGTGGAGTGCTAGCAAGCCACTAAGTGAATGGAGGAGAAGCTCCAAAGCCCTTCAGCTGAACTCCCCAGTGCCCATGGTGGCTGGGTGCAAGCCTGTTGGCACCCCATTGCCAGCAGCGGGCACTGTGTCAGAAACACACCCGAGATGTGTCCTCCTCAGGGAAAGTGAAACCGCAGGGTCTGGAAAACAAGGGCAATGAAGTGGCTGAACATAAGGCCCAAGGAGGATGTTTTCTGGGGGCTCACATGGCTGAGTACATCTGCATGTATAGATGAAGCATCACCTTCTGGCCTTCGATACCTGACAGCTCTGGCCTGAGAGGAGTGACAGAGAGTTAAAGCAATACAAAGATACTCTCAATACTAAGGGCCCAGGAGTCACAAACCATTTTCACAGCTGGAAGCCAGTTAGGGAGCTGGGATCTGTGACTTGATTCTACCTTGCAGGAACTGAGGATTTCCACAGCCACAGCAGCAATCTCCTTTCCAGGGCTTGGGCTGCCCAGAGCCCTAGATATCATTCCCCCATCATGGCACCTTGGCCTCTTCAGTTGTCTCTGCCATTGTTCCTTGGGCCTTTATCATCCTGCCAGCATGGCAAAAGCTCTTCTCTTCCTCATCTGAGTTTAACAGCCAGCCTCTAAATGCTACAGCCCACCTCCTTTCCTAATCCTATCACCTATAACTGGATATATGGGGAGCAATGAGGTATTGAAGACAATTCTGCACTTGTGTCTACAGCCTGAAGCAAGTCGTTTTGTCCATCTCTGCCTCAGTGTTACAGCAGTAAAATAGGTGTGATATTACTTATCTGCCTTTCCAAGTACTTGGTGGATAAGAAGCAATGTGTAAAAGTACAGAGCACTACTTTGTACAGTGTGCTTAAATGACTGTGATTGGTTTTACAGCTCCTCAAGAGACTGCTCTGCATCCAGCAGTGTGCCTCCGACTTGGTAGGAGCAGTTGGTGGGACTTTAAACAGACAGACACATAAAGACTCTTTCACTGAAGATGCAGGTCCTGGCCTGACTAATGTTCGTTGACACTGCACAGACATAGCTGGGAAACTAAAACATTTGTTGATGGATTTGGAGATTAAATAAATAGTGAACTATCGTCAGGATGTTAAAATGAAGAACTGACTGCCTATCCCATAATAAACCAGGCCTCCCCCAACATTTCTTGAAATGTGAGCATTTCTGCGAAAGCAGGCGCCGTGTTAGTTCCCAGGGCCATTTTTTTTAGTAGGTCAGAACAGTCAAACATCTTCTGGGCATTGGTAAAAATACATCTGACAGCTCTGCAGCATCTCGCACAACTGTCTGAAAGCCTCAACTGGAAGCTTATTATTTGTTAATCTCCTTTTTCAAATGTGTTTTGATCATGCAGTCAGAAAGCCACATGGCGGGTCACAAAACACAATTAAAATATAGCAAGTATTCATTGCAATTAGCAACTGGTGAATGCTAGCCCCACAGAAAACAGAGCAAGGCAAATGGTTTGTTCAGACTGCACAGACAAATGTAGCCCTGGGAATCACAGCAGACTTACAGGAGGATTTACTTGCCAGGAAGAGAAATGCAGTCTGAGACAGATGATAGTACCTTGCTTCAGGATACCAAAAGCCTCTGGTTCTCAAATGTCTTGAGTACCATAGCATCATTTAAAGACAATACGAAATGGAGTTACTCAACACCTCTGAGTCAAATGCAGTTTGGAGACCAAGAACGAAGGAAGAATTTTTGATTTTTAACCTCTTTTGTAACAACTACTGCTCTGAGGGCCTGAGCAAGTCCAGGCTTCTGATTACTATTGTCAGTTTAGATTTGAAGACTGAAATCTCAAGTGGTCGGGATCTCATCCTGACCACCACAGCCAGCATCACCCCAAAATTGCTATTCCCTTTACCTCTGCTAATGTATTGCCACTGATTTCCCTAGAGTCAAGAAAGAAAAGTTTCACTTGTAAGAAATAAGGGTAATTACACTCATTATGTTGATGCCTGGAGCTTCTTTTCTTTTTGAGAACCCATTGTCTGTTGCATTGGCAGTAAATCAGGACCATACTCTCTGTCTAGTATTAGTTTTGGTTTTATATATACTTTGTAGATGGGACAGTAGAAGGGAATTATGAAACCCATGGGTGTTTATCAGGCTTTGTGTGTTGGAGACAACAGTCTAGGGAAAGGACACATTTAAATTTTCCAAGTCAGTGTCATACCCAAGCAGCCATAGTCTTGGTTGGTGCAAAGGAGGACCCGCGTCCTTCTCAGTGATGTGTGCACAGCAGCGTGGGTCCTGCTCAGCCAGGAACCTGGCTGTGTGGTACACTGCTGTGGTACCCCCAAGGCAATCTCAGCAAGGGTGAGCAAGCAAATGGCTCCAGAAGCACAGATGCACTGAGATGTGATTAACTCAAAGAAAAAAAGCATAAAGCATACTTTTCGGAGTATGAAAAGATTTTGCTTAATTTTACACAGCTGACTAATGTTTCCTTTTGGGGTTTTTTTGGTTCTGGTACCATTCAGAGGTCCTACAGCTTATCTGCTTTGTTCTCAAGATGCAGTAGCAACAGGGAATAACATATAGCAGCAGCAAATACTAGCATAGTCAAGAGCTTATTTGCTCATCTAAATAATAAACAGTGGAAGAAGTCTCTGTCTCTGGGAAGTGATTAAACCATCAGGCTTTTTGTCCAGGCAATATTCTACTAAATATCCCGTCAGCATTTAAATTGGAGGATGTTGGCTAGAGGAGGAAATGCTGTTAGGATTAATATACATAAGTGTAGAATTAGCTATCAGCTCATGCTGGCCACTAATAACACCACTGCTGCTGCCTCTCAGCAGCAATAAGCTATGAGATGCCTTTTCCAAGCAAACTCCTACCCAGCAGCAACTCTCCTGGTATCTGACCCACCATTTTGGGTCCTCTCCAAAGAGCTGGGAGCTCATGGGCATTGACAAATAAAGTGACGTGGTTTTACTGAGCTTTTGCAGATGTTCACTGACTCTGGGAAATGGACAACTGTTCAAGTCCACCCCATCCCGTGAGTGTCAGGCTGCATCAATGCTTGTTTGGATGGGAAGGGAGGCACCATTGCCAGTCCCATTTCCCTGGTGACTCTAGCAAAGGGGATAATATGCCAGGAATGTGATATAATGCCATGGGGGATGGCTGAAGACGTGTTTTAATGGAAAAAGTGCACTTGTGCATGTGCTCAGTGCTTGCATCAGGGTAGAACTGTTAAAAGACCACCAATCCCAGGAGCTGCCATGGGCAGCAGCGTCTCCTGTTGTATGGGATAGGTTATTCATAACCAGGATCTGGACACATGTAAAAAAATAAATACTTCATTTGAAGATGGTTTTATGTGGGTGGAGTGTAAAAAGGGGCTTCAGCATTGAGTCCTCTTGCTTCCCCTTCCCTTTTTGCAGGCCCACGTGAACTATTTGGCTTCAGGTTCAGGCTCCTAAAACAAGCTGCAGAGAGTGGATGGGGCAACCCCACACCATAGACAGCCTCTGCACAGACTGACCTGCAGGTTCATACTGGCTAAGACCAAGTGCAGCCCAGGGAGGGCAGCTTGGTTCACCTGAAGTCATCACTGTGATACCTCTCATGGGGGTTTCAAAGCCATGCCCCAGGACCACCACGGCAATCAGTGGGATGGGGAATCCTTCTGGGTAATGTGTTTGTATTATTGGCTGCAGGCATCTTTTAGAACAAACAAATACTTAAAATAAACATGCTGCCCCTGCCCGCTGAACTCCAAAGAAGGCTCTAACATCTATTCCTGAGATCTGCTGAAACCAGAGCATGATTTGAAGCTGGTTCAAAGTTTGCTGAAATTACTGAGACTTGCCCTGGTCTCCCTCTAAGCAACACACAAAATTTCTACTGGCTTTTAATCTAGTTTCTTCTGTATTATTTTGCTTCACACATGGAGACTTCCAAAGCACAGGAAAAGCAAAATACCAATCAAATGGGAGTAGCAGAAAATGCCTTTTCCAAACGCAAACACATATTAGTCAATCCAGCATTGAGCCCTAGCCAGATCTGTGAAGGTGATAAATATTGTAATGGATTTGTCCCTGCAGCAGAATGAATGTCTAAATTCAGTTTTCTAAGGCTGATTAAAAAAGCAGATGAGCTGGACACTGGTTGGTTTACGGTGTCATTTCAGCCTGGACTCACCTAGGGACTAGAATGAGTTGCTATTCAAACTGGCACACAGTTCTAGTGATGTTTAGTTATTTAACCCATCTTAGTCTTACAAACACACAGTTTATCAAAGCTGTAATGTTAAACCTCAAGCTGTAAGCAGTTAGTGTAACTCTACACAGAAGCCTGCTAACCAAGCCCCAGACTCTATACCACATAAAACACACATCAAGTAAAACAAAAGATTAGACAATCAGATGTCTCAGACTTTGTAAGACTAAGCAGTCAGAAGGCATTGCACAACTCAACTCAAGTAGGAATAACTAGTTCTACTACAGTTTAAAACCTACCACGTTTGCCCGTTTTCCACAGGTTAGATATCTTTAGGCGTCCTTTCCTCTGGGTAAGTTATAAATGGCTCTTGTGCAGCCGCAGGGCCAGCTTGAGGATACAGCAGAAATGAGGCTGGCTGTACTTATGAATATAAAACTCAAGGAGACCAGATAGAGCAGAGTGACCCTGAATTTGCATTCACTTATTCCCCTCTGCTCTGTGCAAAGGAGAGTTTGGACTTGTGTTCAGCCACAGAAGACCCCACCACCATCCTCAGAATTTTTATTTCTCCTCCCAGATCTCCCTTTCCCATTGTGTCTCCTCTGTTCCACCATCTGTAGTAGGACCCGAAGCATTTGGTAGGAACAGGACAAGACCCTGTGAGACTCCCTGGAGGGGTTACCCTCTGCAGGGGTTTGAGGGTCTGGCCTGGTGTTTTATAACCCTACCTGATAAACGGCTCTGGAAATGCACCATGGCTTCAGCATGAGCTGCAGGACCCTCAGGTTTCCAAAGCGACAAGTCCTCAGAGCCCGGGACGTCAGGCTCCACACCAGGCTGTCCCAGCTGTAGAGCAGATCCTCGAAGCCAAAGAGCACAGCAGCCATGCCAGCTCCCTGTGGAACACCCCGGAGTCCCTGCTCGGAGGCAATCAGCTAATCCCAAGGCGCCTTATGAACTTCAAGGTTAAAAAGTCACTGCAATTTCCATCAAAGAAGGAGAAGGAAAAGAAAGGGAAAAAAAAAACCCCAAACCACCAAACCAAAGCTGACAACAAAAACCAGCAGCCAAAATAAACTGTTTGGGGATGTGTCTTTCTCCCTTTGCACACACCCTTCAGGATGTGGTTTCTCCCTCCATGTATCTTCTCAAAGCGAGTTCTGCTGCACCCAAGGATGAGCAGGGAAGAGGTAAAAATACCTCTCTTGCCTTAGGAAGGCAACTGCACATCCCTCGCAAAGGGCTTCTTGGTTACACTGCATCACTTCCCAGCTCTCCGCTGCAGAACCAAGAAGCAAACTCAGATCCAAAGTCATCACTTTGCAAGCTCAGTCCTGGGACTCCATCCAGAGGGAGGAAAAAAGCCTCTCGCTCTCCCTCTGCCAACATTCCCAAGACATTCCAGTATTGGGCTTAACTCTTTCAAACACTCCCGAAGAACAGCTGAGAAGACAGCTTTGCCACGTGCAACATTTCATCTTTCTGTTTTGTGTGTTGACTAGCCATCGCACAGTTATACCCCAGTCTTTTTCCACCCAACTGTCTCCTCTGGAGCCTTGACACGTTTTGGACTTAGAAGGGGACTTAATCTTTACATGAGAGTCATGCAACCGTCTGCAAAGCACCTTATTTACCTAAGGAGTGATATTCTGGAAAGTTGCACAGATTAAACAGTGCCCATTTAAAATCAGTCTGATTCAGCTGGTTTGAATATACTTTTAACCCTTGGTGAGCTTGTGTTTGTAAGGTTGGGTCTCATCTGAACAAGCCCATGAGAACACAGTGCAGTTCTCTCCATCTGAGCTGGATGCCAAAACACCCTTTTTAGTATATGGATGCAAAAATTCACTTCTGGCATCCTGTCTAAAATAGGTGTTGAGAAGACATCAGTTCCCTGCCTGTTTTCCTCCAAGCGCAGCTTGTCTGGGTGGAGACTTCAATGCTGTCAACTTCTATGATGAGGTGGGCTGAGTGAACTAGTCTGATGAGGGTAGTTCAGTTAAATCACCACAAAATCCACACAGTTACATTGCAACAGCTTTTCCAACTAAAAACCATGAGTGTTCCTTCCACCTATGGGCTAAAGTTTAATAACCAGGCGGAGAAACTGAGATGGAAGTATTTTTACCAAAGGCACAGTGCAATACAGTGCTCTTGGAGACAGCTGGCTCTTAGTGCTATTTTTTCACTCATTTCACTCTCCCTTCAGAGGAATGTGCACAAAAAGGCAGCAGGACTTGGAGAGAGCAGATGGGAGTCAGCTGGGAAGTGCCTATATGGTGGTATTTCCAAGGAGACACTTTTAGAGTGGTAGACAGGACAACTCCACTTTGAGCTGAAATCACAAGGGACCTGCAAACACCGAGGCCCTAAAGCTGCTAGTTTAGGGTTTTCCCAAAAGAAGACATCAAGATGTCTTCTCCGATTTCACTCCCTGAATGAACAAGGAGGAGGGACATTCATTGCTGTCTGGTTTTCTGCAGGTCTGTCCCACCCTCACCCCATCCATAATTTGATCTTTGAGGACTGGAGGGCACAAAGTGAGCAGCGTGTCGCGATAATGGCACGAGGATGCTCTTCAGCTCATTGACGGGGCAGATGGAGGGCCAGAAAAGTACAGCCTCAAAATTGATCTTCTCAGCGTAGTTTCTTCTTCAGGACAACATTTTTAGAGTGGCGTCATAAAATATGGTAGTAAAATCACAATAATATTTCCTGCACTCTATTTATTTATTATGAAGCTATTTATACTGCAAGGTGTAGTTTTCTTTCCTCCACTATTCCAGCCTGCCTATCTGTTTGCTTAGTGTCCAGCCTTTGCTGCTAGTCTCCCTACACTCATCATCTCTCAGTGATTTCTTTGCCTGCCTGTAAACTAGGTAACACACCGCCTCTGTTAGCAGCGATGTAGACCAGGGACCGGGAACATCTCCATTATAAAGCCTCATTTGGAGGAAAGGCTTTTTTTTTATTTAACTTGACTAGACAATATTTGCTTCAGGCTACAGCCTGGTGTAGAAGATCTGCCTGGGAGCACAAGAGAGGAAAAGAAAGAAATGTGTTTGATAAAGGAAAACAGAGAGGGGGAAAGAAACGAAATTGTAGCAAGTGATTGCTCTGGGATGTGACCTAACCTCTTTGGTATTCTGCAAAGGGGGAGAGGAGGGGAAATGGAGGATATGCCGTAGTTTTAAAATTAGCTACTCCACATGTGCATCTAGTCTTCCCGTATGCTCAAAAGGAGACTTTCAGCCCCCCGCCCCAACTCGGTAATTACTCAACAGATGAGGGCAGCTCTGAAGGAGCCTTTTCACTTGGCTGATGACATAATCAGACTTTCTGAAAACAGTTTCCCTATGTATTTGTTTAACTGATAGACTGGTGCAGTCTCCTTAGGAGTCACTTGAGTCTTATAGGAGGCCCAGTGAGCATTTCAGTGTGTAGATTTACCTTCATGATTAGAGCAGATTGTTTGGTTTCCTGCAGAGGTTTTCCTGCTGATTAGACACATACTATTTTTTGAGGGGGTAAAAGCTGCCTGAACACAGATTACCCATCCCACCTCACAGCTTCCGAGGGAATTGCAACTGCAGACATTTCTCAGGCAAAGACAAACTGTTCCCTCCAGAGCCAAGGGATACACTACCAAAGGTGCTCTTTTCCAGGGAGACACAACAGAAGGTGCACTCACTTATCCAGAAAGGCCAGAAGAGGTCATTGCTACAGGGAATGGTGGAAGAGAGGAGAAAAAATTACTGAGAATCAGTAAGTTGGCTCTTCTGCTGTTGTACACTTTGAGTAATTTCTGTAAAATCATTTCACATTTCTACAAACCATGCTGAGCTTCACCTTCACTAAGATCAATTAGGAAAAAAAAGGCCCTTTGTAGCCCTCTATGTAGATCCATGGACATGTGCAGGTCTTTTCAACACAGCCTCTCTAATTATGCATCGATTATTTCCTGCTGTTTCTGAGAAAATGTCAAGCAAAACATTTACTATGAAACCTCCCACGTTTTACTGACAGTCCAAAGGCTGTTACTAGGGCATTAAAATAGCTACTTACTTGCCATGAAAAAAATAAAAAAACCCACCAAAACCCTTTGGTCTGCTGTGTTGTTTCTTGGGGCTGTCACTGAGGCTTCAAGGCAAGGTTGGACTTCCCAACCCAACTCCAGCAGACAGCTCCTTCTCACCGCAGACCCTGCAAATCACTGCTGTGCACTGATATAGGTAGATGCTGCGGACCTCAGGAGACTGGTCTGCGTTTTGCCTTTAGGCACATTTTATATTCTGGCCTTGGAAGAAGGAGGTCAGCATCTCTTTCCAGCATGCTCTCGAGTAAATCTCTACCCACAACTTTCCAATGAGTGTGTTTGTATTTGGGTGCATTGAAAGACAGATGTGCTGGGTGGAGGATGGTTTCCTTTGAGCTTGCTGTAGACATGCCAGAGACATCCTGCTTCTGCTCAGCATATGGCCCCAATGATCCTTGCAGCTCCAACCCAATGTGGTCTTTTAGGTCTTATTTAAAATCCATTACCCTTTTTGATCTTTATTTCTCTATAATGTTAAGAGGATTAATGTTGTTAGATCTTCATGTATAAAGTCCCCTTTTATGTTGCAGCCTCACGCTTTCTTATGTTGGAGATGGGTTTTTATTGAGATGTTTAGTAGTTGCATTTTCCTCCCTGTGCCTTAATGGCACATCATTTTTGTGGCTGGTATAATGGGAACAGTTAGACATGACTCACTGCCGAGTGATCAAACACATGGAGAAGGAGTAACTCCCCTTCCTTCCCATGTGCCCACACACAGAAATGACCTCCCTCCTGTAACTGCACTGAACCATAAACTCCGAAGTGGAGTTGGGGCACCAAATCCACTTGAGAACCTGAGCCTATGAGCATCCTCTTCCCACTATAAACAAGGTGGTTTCATCCCTCATGCTGACCCATTTGGGTTTCTCTGTCTTTCCTCAGACAAATGCCCTTACTGCCACCCAAGGAGGGTCCATGGAGGGTTTCTCTGGGTCCAGTGGGAGCTTCCCAGAGTGCAAAGACCAGATATTATTGGCTTGTTTTATTTCTTGTACCTTTGCCAAGTTTTGTACTTGTTCATATAAGAAAGGATTTTTAAAAGAGTTGGGAATGGCATTTGAGTTGAAGAAGCAAATCCTCAGACTTTGAGGGCTACATTATATGACATTTACCTTCTAGGCAAAGGAAACTCTCCTGAATTTAAAAAGAGTGAAAATAAAGTATGGATGTCCATACTGCGTCTTCTGAGATCTCTGATCAGCTAAGGGTCTGCTGACCGTGTAATCATTTCGGGTTGCTAAAGATCATGACCTTAGTTTGGCTGGGCCACAAGACCTGGACAATGATTATGCCTGAACCTTCACAGACCTGCAGAAGAGGCACTAAAAAACACCCCTAGCTCACCTCTCTGGAGCTGTAGGTCAAGAAGTGGTACTTGGAAGTAGCTTCCCCAAAATATGCTGCCTCATGCAAATGTGATGGCTGTGCCTGCACTGCTTCAGTTACCTTCTAACTATCATCTGTCAGTAACGATCATCCATCATCCATCACATCATTACCAAACCCACAGATATATACAGCCTCCTCACTTCACCCCCTGGTCTGCCACCACCGACAGTCCTACAACCCCCCTGCAGGGAAAATTGGAGAGACTGAAGACTTCTCTGCTGGTTACATTTTAGGATGAACATCAGGACTCAGAAATGCGGGCCAGTTTCCTCAAGATGTTCTCATGAGTCCATATGGTCTAAAATGTTCCATAATGAAATGAACTGCTGCTTCACAGTAATAACCGAATGAAAATTTACTATTCCAGTCATCCACCTTGATCATAACATTTCTAAAGCTCTTTGAAAATGTAAAGTGCTCTGGTAGTGCTGAGTATTTATCATTATGAGAACAGCAGCTCCTTCCGTGCAAGGCTGCGTGTGTCCTCACTTTGGAGAGGTTTTTATTGACTGACACAGGAGAGTATGTCATATCCTCAAATCATACGCATTTCATTTCCTAAAGTAAGCTGTGTTAGCGATTTAGCAGGGTTTAAAAGTAGGTGAATCCTATAAAGCTGGGCTAGTGCTTGTCCCTAATATTTCACTAGCTAAAGTGATTTTCACTTCTGCTACGCAGAAATGTGAAAGAGATTGTGCGGAGATTTGCTATTCAATCCTCTTTCTCCACTAACGCTGTGGTGAATGAGTCTGCAGGACAGGATCTAGGTCAGGACAATGTATTAAGTAAATAGTGCAGAACAGCCGCAGAAAGTGAATGGTGAGATCTTAAATACGATTATTCACTTTGGAAACTCAAGCTTATGATTAACTCTGATCCCGCTGGGGATAGTAACGTCCTGTGACCAAGGTGTCCAATCAAAGCAGCACGCACTTGCACATGCCCATCTCCACAAGGTTTATCATCACGCTGCTCTCTGGTATTATGTGCAGAAATGCTCAGGGGAATTATTTTTGGCCAGAAGAAAACAGGAAAAAAAAACCCCACAGCCTGCTTTGGAGGCAGGTATGAACAGGGGGAAATGCAAAGCTCACCCAGCAGCTGAACTGTCTTCCTTCCATGTTATTCACCTGTGTCTAAAATAGCCTCTGGCAAGGCTCAGAGGTGAAGCAATATGAACCTGAGACAAACCTGTGTTAGTGCCCATTGAGTGGACACCAAGTTTCAAACTGGGGATCAATCACACGTGACGGTTCACAGGAGTCATGCACTTGTTGAGTGACATTTTTCCCGTTTCAAGCTTTCGCTTATTCCTTTGGTGACTGGAGAAAATATTTCCCTTTATGAGAGGTTCCCCAGTACCCATGTGTTCACATCACTTTGAATTCCAGATTTAGCTCATGCTTCTCACCCCTTATCAGAAGATGATGGCCAAGTTGTCAAAATGGCCTTGGCTGTGGTTTGGAGGGCACATTGCTTCCCATTGCAGGTGTCTCTAAACTGGCACTGTTCTCCTGGAGAGAGGACAAATCTGGTGGCTCATAAAAAGCTGGTCCACAGTTTTGCCCTGCGGCAGGATGGATAATTTAATGAAGGGCAGCCCTTGCTGCCTATGGGAAGCAAGCCGACATACAGTACAAATGGCTCATTTCACCAGAACATTCTCTTACAACTTATCCTGCAGATATATTTTAAGTAGTCTGTCTGATTCAGACCCAGTGGTAACACTCACTGTATTCAATGACTAATACAAAGTCCTTTCTGTTCACAGACAAGAGTTGAGCATTTCATTAAAAAGGAGGAGGGCAAAAGGAACATATTTTAGAAAATCAATGGTCCAGACTTCTCATGTTTGATCTCACTTATGGGTTGGAAAGCTGGTTCCTGCCTAAGGTAAGCCCATATATTTATTTTATTCTGAAGCTTCTTATGATCATTACAAATAAGTACTTTTCTTGCTGGTTAGAATGCAATAGTCACTGGACAGGGAGAAAAGATACAATAAAGAGGTCAAGTGTGACCTTCGGAGTAGAAATGAGGAGGGATCTGGTCCTATTCCAGAAAAGTAATCAGTTTCCTGAGCAACATTAGACAAGTCACATAACTTTACGGGTGTCCATTTCCTCAGTAGATTAATTCACCGACATTTGTCATATTGCATGAAATCTCAGGAAAGCTGTCTTACATTAAAAAGTAAATATGCGTTCAGCCTGGTAGAGAGCCAACTGGTCATATTCCACAAGAGTTATATGGCAAAAAGCAGAAATGCTTCAGATATCTCAGATTGATAATGTACCCTCTGTGTTGAAAGTTCCTATGCTGATTATAAAAATGCATATAACTATGGGTGAATAAATGTTCCCTGAGGTGAAGACTGGTTATGTATATATGTGTTCCCTGTGGGAGTAGTGCTGTATACATCCAGGTGATGCTAAATGCTCATAGGGAGGGTGCTGTGCAGAAAGGTGATGGCTCTATGGGCTCTGGGGTGCAGAGGTTCCAGAGCGAGCCATGCTGAACTGTTAGCACCACAAAACTCAGTGCATGCACACACATTCATGGCATCTGCACTGGGGCTGACTCATGTAGGGTGGTTTGGTTGTTGTTGTTGCCACAGCACAATTAATCTGCAGATGGGAAGCTGAGGAGTCAACATAGTGGGATTACTGTACTGCAGCAGATCTTCACACTGAGAACATCTCCCCAGCTGGGACCAGTTAGACCTCCTCAGTAGAGCGTAAGAGTTGACCTCTACCCTGTTTGCTCCCGAAACACAGACCCCTGTGGCTCGTGCTAATGGAAAATCTCCATTTGCTTTGCAGGACAGCGCTGGATTCATGCCATCTACAGTGATAATGTATGCACAGTTGACAGAAGATGATAACTTGTACTTCTGTTGCTGCTCGGCTTAAAACCCTGTACAAACATCAGCTTCTATTGCCTCACGACACATTGACAGATTTGTAGTATTGAGCTGCTCCCAGAGCTGTGGATAAACAGGGACAAGAGGACTGAAGTGTCTGTCACAGAGGGTGTCACATAGGCTGGCAGCCCTGGTGTTCCCTTTAGCTGACTGTTTTCTGTAGCTACGATTACACCCACATACCCATCAGCATATCCAGGCAGGGTGCTGATTTTCAGGAGATATATATAGTAGCCCAGACTCCATCTGCAGAGGTGGAGAGCAGTTAATCAAACTCCCCCATGCTTTGTCTTCCAACCTGATGATTTGCAATGTGGCATCCAAACTCACTAACTTGTTTGCTCATACCTCCTGAAAAGAGGAGAAAAGGGATCGAAAGCTGCTGAATCAAAACAGCAAGTCAGTCACTTCACTGTCTCTATGTACAGCAGACTGAAGCTGTTCAGAAGTTAAAACAAAGAGGATTTACATTCTTGATTTAGAAATTTATGACTCATTCCCGTATTAGCTGTTAGAAGTAGCTGTCATTTCCCCTACCCCCAAAGCATCCATGCCATAAAAAATAAAACCCATAAGCTCTTTGCTGTCCTTATCTTGATGCACAAAGAATTCAAATGTTCACTGTTGCTATCTGGAGCTTGACTTCCTGTTATTAAGAAGGACATCCTAGTATTTAGCAACATGAGATTTTTATTTTTTCCCCTTCTTCAAGCCAGGCAGAATGTCTAATGATTCTGGGGTTTGTTTCCTGCTTGTAATTAAGTAGGTCACAGCTGCAAAGCAAGAGAACAAGAAAATATTCAGATCACACAAAGCCAAGAACTATTAAATCATTTGCAGCTGAAGGATATGGCAGATTTTCTTTTTTTTTTTTTTTTTTTAAAGAAGTCTCAAGTCTAAGGAAAAACAAATATAGGAACTTTTAAGAGAATGATGAACTTGGAAGTTCTGCCCAAGTGCCTCAGTAGCTTGGAAAAAAAGAGTGATCAAAACCCAGCTAATGTTGTTCACAAGTTGAATAGCTTTATGTGGTTGAAATAAAGTCACTTCTTTATTGCTTAGGGCCATATATTCTATCCATGCAATTCGCTTTGAACCACATGCAAAATTGCCCTCATTTCTTCTGGGCAGTTTCCACCAGGCCCTCCGTGTCAGCCTGAAATGCCACGCTATGCCCTCTCCTGTAGGTCCCTCACAGCACATATCCTGTGTGACTCCAGACACAATTCAGTCACAGCACGATCTCTACCCAGACATGAAGCTCCCATGGGGCTGAAGGTCTTTTCATCTACACTCATGGGTTCTGATGTTCTGTTGCCCAGATTTGGCTCCCAATCCATCTGTGTTCAGTACAGTGAGCTATTCTTGGTCCCTGCATGACTCTCTTCACCGCAAAGACAAGTATTGGCAGTGCATGTTCTTAATGAGCCATGCACAGTGGGTCAAGGAATAACCTCTGAAGAGCCCTGATAGGAGAGTAGGAACTGGGGTTCAGCCTCATCACAGACAGACATCAATTCACAAAGCCATGCCGCAACCTTTCAAAGCCGGGAAAAACTTCCTTCATAGAGACAAGGTGTCAGTCTGTGTGAACTAGGCACTCCAAGACAACGTTGGTCCTGACAGACCTCATTTGGGTTATTGCAGGATTCAGGAGGAGCATAAGTGACTCCATGTTTCCATTGTGGTGCTTTTGCCTAGGCTTTGGTATAAACACTCTTCCATGGAATTGCTTAGCCAAAAAGAGGAGATCGAGAACAACAACCCCAACACCCTCCCCTTCCCCAGGTACAGTGCCTGGGACTACTCTGCTCCATCATGAAAAGGAGAAGAAACAGGGTACTCTGCTATGAGAACAACCCCAGTAAGTGGTTGCCTTGGTCTAAAGAACAATGGAGATGCATCCCAAGTGCATCATAGCTGTAACAATAGGGCTATTATTCTGTGCGGTGAGAGAAATGGTCTTTGGGAAGATTTATGTCTGAAGCCCACCAAAATCAACACTGTACAAGGCAGTGGTCCAGTCAGACAATAACTACTGCCTTGGCACGGAACATCCTCTGTGAATCTGTTTGGTTTCAAAATAGGGTGTTTGGTTTTGTCAGAAGACTGGTTAAGATATGGGCAGAATAGAAAGAATGAAAGCATGTTGCTGCTTCTATAAAAATATGATCAGGAGAGACATAAATCTCAGCAATTATAAATTAGTGATGACCTCATGTTTACTCAAGCTCTGATTGGGAAACTGTCATGGGAAAAAGAAAAGCCCACGTAGATGGTATTCTGGGCTCTGTCCCCATCTGACCGGACGTGGTCAGTTCATTCCAGGATAAGAGAATGTGGACCTTTTCATGCTGGTATTTCTTGGCTTCACAAGCTAGGAACTGGGAGGGAGAGAGGGTCAGTGCCTTCCTGATGGGCAATCGTTATGAAACACAAACAACGGAGGATTTCTCAGAGGCCAGTGCTTGGGGAATTTGAGGCCAGTCCTGCATTCTCTCCTCATAAAGGGCTGACTTCACCAAAGAGAGGCTACATGCAAGACCATGGTGATACATATCCTGAGCTGCAGAAGATGCCTGATTCACCTTCAGGTGATTCAGGGTATCTGGATTTGTGGGTTTCCACCTGTGATTTCTCTAAAAGGTGCTAACTTTCAGAAATTTTTTGCTCCCTTCCATCAAAAATGAGGTTCTTTCATATTTACCCCGTTAAATAGAGAACTCCTAGTGAAGGGAAGCGTTGACTTCAGAGAAAACACGATTGCTGGGCTCTATGAGGGTTGTTAAGAGACCTTGCAGCATCTCTTGGCCTTTGCAGGAAAATATTCATGCTGCTACACCCTTGTCTTGCATCTTTCAGCAATTTAGCTTCCGGTTTAGAGCAGATAACAACATCCATGGATTAGTATAAACCAAAGCTCAGGAATGAGAAGTTTTCAAAATGCTGCTGCAACCCAGAGTCTGGCCTGCACTGCACAGTCTGCTGTGACTGATCAGAAGGAAAAGGGGCTGGATCATTCGCTGGCATCAGCCTGCTTATCTTTCCTCTGACACCGTCCTCTAGAAGCTGGAGGTTGGCCTCAAGGCCACTTTAACCGCTCTCTGCTGACTGATGGGATGAGTTGGAACGCACTAACATAACTGTGCTTTTAAAAATCAATGTCCTCTGGTTTTATGACTCTCCCTGGCCAAGTTCCCTCTTGCTGTAACTGAAGCAAACCCTTTTTCATCTGCAGGAAGCTGCCGCTATTGGTGCATTTGAAAGTTTACAGGAGGATACACGATGGCTGCAGTACAGCAAAGTCCAGGATGGAAAAAGGAAGCTTTCCAACATTTCAGAGTGGAAATTATGAAAATTAGAAGGCCTCCTCCCAGTCCCTGGTGAGGTTTGCAAGCACGAGTTGGGTGGAGAGAGGCTGCAGCGGGAGGAAGGGGATGTGGCTGTGCACTTCCAGCTAACGGGAGCCCTCAGCTTTGATCCTGCTTCAAACACACCCAGATCTGCATGGTGCCAGCAGTTCACCTTGGCTTTTACCCTGGAAGCATCCTGGATGCCAAGTGGGAATGACGGCACTGGCTGGGACTTGCAGAGGTCTGGAGAGGATCAATGTCTGCAGAGCCTTTGTAATATGTAAAGCCCGATGTACCATAAGGAATAATTTTAAATTGTGACCTAGGAATGCTGAGCTTCCCTCTTGCAATAGCCCATCCATCATATTGGCCTTGACAGATTGTTTTGGATGGTATTTTCAAAAACTGGGAACTCTAGGCTCTGCCCTTGGGCAACAGCAACAGCTTTGAGCTGAGGGCTGAGGAAAGGTGAGTCTGTAAAACATTTGCAACTCACTTTTGTGAGTTATTTTCTGTGAAAATCTGGACCTTCAATGAGGACAAACTACCTGTGGGGTTTAAACCTTGCTCCTCCTCCCCTCCACTGTCTGCTGATGCATTAACATTGATCAAGGGAAGACTGGAAGACAGAAAGTTACTTGTTGCTGTCCTCATTCAGCTTCCTAAGATGCTCCAAAACATCATGGATACTATTACATGCAGGACAAGCCTTGTGGTTAGAGACAAACCGTGGCTACTGAATGTACAACAACAGGGTTAATAAAAGCAAGATGCTGGAGAGCTTTTTTTGAGTGCTGTGGAGGAGGAAAAGGGCATTGGCATTGTCCTTTCTGAGGAGTGGTAATTTCTCATGGGTAAGGCTGATGGTGTGCTCTTCCCCTGAGCTTCTCACAGTGCTGTTATCCAGCCAGATCTCAGCACCTCTTTCAGATGCAGTAAATACAGGCACTTATGCAAAGAAACTGATACGAAATACATATTGCTTTGAATGTCAGATTATATCTCTCCTTATAGCTCTCCTGCAATGGAAGAGAGGTATTTGGAGAGGGTGCAAATATGGGATCTAGTCCCTTCCCTATCTCCCCTGCTGCCCTGTACTCAGGTGAGGTGTCAGGCTTTTTATCAAACCATCAGTCACGCACTGTGAGTTTTGAATGATCTACTTCTGGTGCCCTTATCTCCAGTCTGCAAACATGTAGATGTGGAAGACTAACCCGGAAGATGTCCATGGGGCTGTCCTTCAGAGCAGGTTCTGACATTCCCTCAGTCTCTCTGTGAATACACGTCTCCAAAAGAAACAGAAAAAGGCTCCTCAAATTGAACAAATCTTTGTGAACATGGTCTCAAGGCCACAGGGAGGAGACTGGAGCCCAGGATCCTGCTGCTTGACCCCTGTCCTACATCTGATGGAGTCATCCAAATGGTGGACAAGAGTATGTATTGCTGCTTTTGTGACACAAATTTTAGCTTTGCTGGGACTTAGGTAATGGTCTAGTAATCCACAGCAGTAAGGAAGCAGAGACTTCTGCCTGGCTCTGACTCCAAAGACAACATAGTCATCATGTTATGCTGCAGTTTTCCAGCATGGTCTAGAGGAACAGTGGACCACCACCAGGGCTATGAGGGCAGGGCCACCAGAAGGATGGCACCATTGACACTTTTCGGTAAAACCAACGGTAGCCACCTAATTTGCTGCAAAATCAATACACTTTTGGCACACTTTTTGTTAGCACATAGGTTTGCACTGTACTTGCAAGCCTTGACGACACAACTACACAGTGCCAACCCTTGCTCATCTGGTCTTCCACACAGGAAAAGCTATGAGAAGCATACAGTAGTTCCAATATGAATGAGCTGGGTTGCTTTTCTGGCTGTGAAATAAACATATCTTCTCTAAAATGAGGGGCAGCGCATCTGTTTGGCAATGCACATGCCCCCCTAGAGCTCCCCTCCAAGTACAGGCAATGTCTCCCACAAGTCTTTACAGGCTACCCAGAGAGGTAGTGGAATGTCTGTCTCTGGAGATATTCAAAACCCACCTGGACACCATCTTGTGCAACCTGCTCTAGGTGAACCTACTCTGCTAGTGGGGCTGAACTAGATGATCTTCAGAGGCTCCTTCCAACCCTTATCATTCTGTGATTCTGTGTACTATTGCAGATGGTATGTAGGGCTTCTCAGGACAAACCCTGAGCTGATAAACCAAAGGTTTGTAGGGCAATGCACATACCTACAGTCATGGAATCAGGCCTCTGTTTTGGGGATGTTCACATCTGACCTGGGCTAACCTGGATGCCCCATCTGGATCCAGTCTCTAGGACTAAGCATACAGAGCGACATGGCAGTCTGTGTTTATCTCCTCTAACTTGAAAGACTTTTGTTTCCTCTACCATTAATGGAAGATGGATGTCAACTCAGAGGGCAATTCATCCCATCCTAAATTGTCTTTGAAGATACTAGGATGGGTTGTCACCAGAAGACACATACTACTCTCTCTTTGACTACTGAAGAGACTTAAAGAGTTGCATGACAAAGTTGTAAATGTAGGCTGTCTGAAGGCAAAAGTGGAAGACAACTGACATGGGAAATACATACGAAGAACATAACCTCATACCTTTAATCTCACTTAGATAAGTTTCTCCAAAACACATCTTATCCCATCACTCATCTGTTGGAGGTTGGCAGGGTGGAAGTTCCCTGTGGCAGAAACTTTTGAGTTAAGGCTGATTTGGTTCACTCTTGCAGTGATTTCTGTTCTGAACTGAAATGGTAAAACAGTAAAGTGGTACTGGTTCTGCCTGTAGATCTCCAATAGGCAGATGCTTGGTGCATTGACATTAATTGCAGGCTTTTGGTCCTAAGCTATTGTTTCACACAGAGTTTACCTAATCTATGACGATACAAAACCTGGAGAGAAAATAGATACTCATGGTGCCACCCCATCAAGACTTGGTGGCTTTTATAGAGGGAGTGCTGGAAACTAAAATGAATTTCAACCTCAGTTAAGAAACTTACTTATTTCAGAGTGTGCACAATCCTAATTACACCTTCTAAATTTATTCCAGAAGTACAGCTGGATTGTAGAGTGTGTGCTGGTGACTAAATGGCATCATTTGCAGCCCATTATCTTTTCAAAAGCTTTTCATGTGGTATCTTTGGGAAGTGGAGACTAATTGCTCTCCTTGCCTGTGCAATTTGGAGAGTTTGATACTTTGGTCCCAACAAGAAAAATTAAAGCATAAGAATCACTCATACCCATCTGCTGGTAGAATGAAAAGTCACCGTTTCTTTGAAGCCATTAGAAATGATTGAGACAATGAGGATAATATATACTTCACCAGGAAATAAACTAAGTTCAGGCAGAACATTTGACCAGAAGTTTGGAAGCGTGTTTGAAACCTAAATCCAACTTTCTCAACTTCTTGAATCAGCAAAACAGAAACCATGTGACCACCTACAGAACAGATTCCCTTTTGGTCAGAAAAGCCTCTTTCATAATTCTGTGAGGCTGGCTGGGGAGCCCCCCTCAGTGCTTGAGAGCTTTGCTGAAGTCACTGCTGGTGTTTAACCAGTATTGTGTTGGTGCCTGGTCTGGACCAAGTATGTGTCGTGAGTGAAAATGGAAAAGATCTATGAAGGCGTAGTTTACTGTTCATCCACTGTTTTGTTTTGGCTTTTTTTTCATAGAATCA
>JAVSBS010011182.1:50149-62084 GCA_033124195.1 Coracias cyanogaster
GTGTCTCACCACCCTCATGGTGAAGAACTTCTTCCTAATGTCTAATCTGAATCTACCCACCTCTAGTTTTGATCCATGCTCTCATGGGGGTCTTTCTAGTTGTTCCCAGAGAGGGTGTTTACGTGTTTGTGGCAGACATTAGCACATCCAAGGGCACTTCAGCCCATCAAATTCTGAATTTCCCTCTGGAGAACCCCCTTTCTCGTGTAGCTGACCAGACTCATCAGTGAGGTTTCATTCAACTGTGTTGTCTGCCGAGACAATCTCTGACTGAACAGCACAGTAGGAAATAACAGCCAGACTATTGTAAGGGAATGTCCTGGCCTTGCCACCACAGACCTTCAAAAGAGACATGCCGTATTTACTAACTGCTGAAAGACAAAACTCTTTAAAGCAATGGATGCTTTTCAGTACTAATTGCAGGCTGCCAGGAACAGTGGTTTGTGGTAACAATGCATCAGAGGAAAGTACATTCCAATAGATTGCTATTTAGACTAGATTTTTTTTTGTTGTTGTTCTTTAATGAAAAGGAGAAGGAAATCATTTGCTGCTGCAAAGCATGTCTTGTATTTGCAATAGAGGAGTCAAGTTTCAAGTCAGTGTCAATGAACGGAAACCAGTGACAGCAGTGGCACAGACTGAAATGCAGGATGTGGTATTTACCAGGTCTATCAATAAGACACTGGTTTGTAGAATTGAGAAGTCACTCAGTATAGAAAAACCCACTTAAATTCTATACTCCATGAAGACACGAGTATAGCAACAGAATAAGAGGAGAACAAGGATAACTTGCAGCTTCTGACAGTATTTTTCATCTTGGATGATATCTATGGTCTCTATTAGTAGCAAAGCCAAATTCTTCCCTGGAGTCCTCATAGAGAAACCACTTGTATTTGAGCTCTTTAGCAGCTCCTATTAATTTCGGTCAAATTTTACTTCCTACTGTCAGAAATCCTCCCTAGATGATTTGTTGGGGCATGGAGAAGCAATAGGAAGACAAAGAGAACAGGGTGATGCTTTGGGGTTGCAGTCCCCACAGTAGCTTAGCTTTGGTTTTATTGCACCCAGAATCAGACTGCAAGGGAAACTGACTCTTTGGGAGTGAAAGATAAGCACATGTTGTCACAGCAAACCCAGTTTGCCTTGAAATTAAAAAAGAAACACAACAATTTTCCACTCTTACATGGTGTTTTACAGAGAAACATTACGATCACCCCAGCCTGGGGAGGAATGTGTGAAAACACACGGTGTGAAGCTCCATTCCCATACAAGCCTTTTCCACCAGAGCTGGCAATAACCCAGCAGCTTGCGAGGATGAGAGAGGCCGTTCACAGTCCCCAGCCACAGCAACCCCGGGAGTTCCCCTGTGTGTGGCGAGGCTGTGTCACGTCTGGGGGCCATGCACACCATCACATCCCTGTCTCCCCTTTGCTGGCTGCAGCATTCCATGTGCTACAGCACAACTGTTTAACCATCTGCAGTTCACAGACATGCTAGTAGGTATGACTAGCATAAGCCTGAACAGAAACCTAGAATCAAGCACTTCTGAACTCAGAGAAGTCCATACCTGGTGCACAAAACTCAAAATCTAATGTTAGATGTTCCTGATTTTCCTCATTCACTGGTATTCCACATGGCTGATCATTGGTTGCTTTTTGTACCTCTGCCTTAGGTGTCATGGGGAATAGCTGACAGAGCAGAGTGTGAAACCCAGGATGTCAACTACTGAGCCTGCACCTAGCCAAGCACTTAGACGCATCAGCTGGTGTGTCCACCAAGCTAGCAAGTTCTTGGCACAGCCTCTAGTGAAAGTCATGACGCAGATGTAGACACTCCAGAAAATGTCTTCAGGAGAGAGGACAGAGCAACCTGCATTCTTCCAGTTCCTCTGCTGCCACCAAGCAGACTTTCCAGGAGCAGCCTCCATCCCACCTGCTGTTCTCCTCCCCACTCTCTGTCTTGTGTATGCTGGGGAAAGTGGTCCTAGGCTGTGTGCATTCAGGCGTATGGGCTCCTGGCAAACTCTGGCCAGAAAGACAGAAGCAGATAGAAAGAGTGGCCTCTGCTAGATGGAAGGACATTTCCCTTGTGTTTTGATGTGCTGTTAGGTCGGCTCTTTTCCCACATAACTCAGAAAGACAGTAATTAATTAGGGAGGGAACTTGCCTGACCCCATTGCCCTGGAGACATGCCCCTGTAAACATCACGAAGGGATCGCAGAGGCCACCTCTGACTTCCAGGGATTATATAAACAAAAGAAGAGATATTTGGCAACACCACCACATTCCCACACCATGGATGTGTAGCAGAGGCTGGATGTGATGCATACAACAGCAGTCGTACAGTCATGCACTCAGCTAGGATATGACTGTGCAATATTTCTATCAGGGATCTGGTCTAAAGACTTTGCAAATCCCGAGGACCGCAAGGAACGTGCAAATATTTGGTGAATCTTAGTATCAAGTCTTAAAATGTCAGCAGGCTCTTCCTGTGTGGTGCTTAGCACTGCTGATCTGCTCTGGTTCCTGAAGAAATAGAGGTTTGCTCGGCATGGCATAGAAGGTACTCAGCCTTGAGCTAGGTGTAAGCCTTAAACAGGATATGTGACATAGGGACTATGTCAAACACTGCGAAGATAAATGATTCTTTGTTCTGTGCAATTTTCTCTCTTTTAAAACTTCATCTTTGTTACATGGCTTTGATTAATTGTAGTGTATTGTGTGAAAGCATATGTGTCTATGTGAGGGAAGGAGAGAGAGTTATGTTGCCTCAGGAGAAAGCCACATGGACAGCAGAGAGACCAACATGTCCCTAGAGGATGGAGGGAGGCAGAAGACCCCTGAGAGATATTAGAAGGGGTTTTTTTAAGCCTTGTCGGACCTGGTAAACAACCTCTCAGGTAAATTTTGTTTTGAAGTTGAGGTCCTGCAGGCATGGAATAATGATGATTTTTTCTCTGAGTGAGGAGAAAACTGCATGAAAGAGGAACTGCTAACATTGGCAAAACACAAACCAAATTTGGTTATGTTCTGTGTGGATTTATATGAACAGATTAAGAAATGTGAAAAGTTTGACTCTCTGGATCTTCAGCCTTGGAGACTCTCTCTGTAATTCCTGTCAGTTTGTATTTTATTGTTTTAACTCTCTTTTGTCTGCCAAGCTGTAACAACACCCTACCTCAGTTGTAGGAGACATCTGGAAGGGCACTTACCTCTTCTAACTTTGGTTGCCTTTACGCGAGCTTGTCATCTGGACCTCTTTTGTCATCAGTGAAGAGAAATGGGCACTTGCAAGATTTGAGACAGAAGACCTGCTTCAACTGCCTACTTTACTGGGGCTTGAATGATACCAAAAACTGTCAATGTCTCCCCACTGATTATAAAATAAGTTTGATAACTGACTGCTCTTGGTCTACCTCTCCAGCTCTCAGAAGTTCTGCTGAGTCCCTTGGTAACCATATTTAGCTACCTTGCTTTTGCTAACATCCCTGTTGACATTTACACTCCCAGCTCTTCATTCTCACCATCTTCTTTTTGTACATTGTTCAGCATGAGTGAGCAAGCCTAGACTGCTCCACAAAGCACTTCTGTTCCACAAAGGCTTTCTGTGGGTCAACAGCATGACCTGACTCTCATGGGAGCGATGTTAGAAGTTATCTGTGGTTGACAGCAGTGTGCGCAGGGATGCAGCACAACACTATGGCTTTTCTTCTGCTCCAGGACTCTTTGTGGCAGCTGGGCCTAGTAACTTGGGTCCCTGGGCTGGGTTCAGAAAATAACACAACAAATTCAAGAAAGAACCTCTACTGTGGGCTGCTTAATTTTAAGACACCACTTTGGGTCACAAAACCCCCGAGTGCAAACGACTGGTGGTAGGAAGAAAACTGTGGATACTGTGGCTATGTACTTGCCCTGTTCTTTTATTTGTCTGTAGGCACCCGATGTCATTTACTACCCAACACACGATGCTGGACCAGATCATTCATTGGAAAGACCTGGTATGATAATTTTTATGTTCTCACTGTCAGCAGTGTCTAAACAAAACCTGATGAACAGCTACCTAATTGGATCTCTTTAATGGCACAATCATGCTGAGAAACCTCAGCTTTTATTGCAGGTCAAGGGGCCTGATTCTGCTCCTACCCACTACACTGGTGAAACTCAGGCTGACTCCAGCAGTGGAGGATGAGGCTTTAAATCTCCTGCAAACTGGATGCTGAGGATAAATTGGAGGGTGCTGCTATTTCCAGAGAGAAACTCATTAGGAGCTGCTTCAAAGAACTGATTTCTCTGATAAATAAACACGTGGAAATAGCCATTATATTGCAGGGGGTGAGGCTAGCACCCACGCTTTTGCATTATGCATGATCCGTGACTGGTCCAAGTACGAACTTGCTGCTTGCTCTTCAATTAGCAAGTCCTGGCAGCCTGGCAAAGCCACACAATTTATTGCTGCTATAGAGGTTAATGGATCACTTTACGTGTTGATACTGTCTTATTATTGCAATGGTTATTAGGAAGAATGTATCACAGACACCAGAAGTCGATAGTAACTGCAAGAATGTTTGTTTGATTACAGCGGGGATGGAGACTGCTGTGTGCAGGGCTCACTGTGCAAATGGTGGTCAAAGCAAGTTCATCACAACTGTCTTTCTGCACCCCTCCTGTCTCCGGATTGTCCTTAGCACCAGCTGTGAGAATGGCTGCTGCTTACCAGTGTTGATGGCATGTTAAAATAGCAAGGTTAATGGTGTGATTGCCTGAAGAATGGACTAATATAACATCTATCTATGCCAGAGCATGCTCGGAATAGATCCAAAGACACATTTCATCCTTGGCCTTGGAGATCTATGCCCAATCTGGTTGGATTATTCTGTGGTTGTTGTGGAGTGTTACACTCTGGAGGGAACAAATCACCACACTGGGATTCTGGAAGTTGGATTTCTTCTCCTTTCTAAGTGGGAAGGTGGAAGAGGGTGCTACTTAAATGACTTGGCTCTCTGTCTCAGTTTTCCTATCTGTAAAATGATGAGAAGAGCTGGCACTCATCAATGCTACTTTGTTGCTATTTATCTATTATCATTAAAAAGCTTAAATGCACCTCTCTCAGCAGCTTGACATTAGGAGCTGGAGTATGTGGGCATTGGTAGCCACCGCTCCAGAACCTTACCAGGACGTGGTGGTCTTGTCCACCTCATGGTGCCATCCTCCTTGTCAGCATCTGCCAGGGAGCCCTACCTCCTTTGGCACCTCTGGCCAAGGGACCTGACCCTCATTTTAGACTCTTCAGTGTTAAGGTTTGATTCCTTCTCCTTCAAATACCAAGCTTTAGTTCTGGCTGGATACAGGAGTTTGACTCAGACCTTAATTCCTATTCATTGCTAGCTAGCCGAAGAATGAGCCAGAATACTTGCAGCATCCCAGGTAATTTCCGCTGGCCTCCTCTGACTGTTATGGTGTTAGAAACAGAGATTAAGTTTCATGCCCTTGTTATTTTGGTATTGACTCTGCCAGAACTTCACAATGTGGGGAGGGAGGAGAGCAGCTGTTTTTCAGGGTGATGGAGGAGGCTGGAGCATAACAAATCTGGATTGCTACATCTACCCAGGCCAAAGCAACCACAGCCCCTCTCCAGGCCAGGAAGCCCTCACATCAACCTTTCATCAGGTAGTCTCCGGTATATCTATACCCACACATATTTTAAAATATAGCTATATATAAAATATATTTTTATATATCCACACACATGCACATGTATATTTTTGTCTGTGGATGGTGGTGGGAGGAAGGCTGAGGAGCCAGCTGTGGAAACAGATGTCTGCAGGAATGTAGATGGAGCTAGGGATTGTACTGTGGATTTGGCAGGCTTGGTTGTGTTTGGATGGTGTCTGAGACCCCATGAACCACTGGAGATAAATTGCACGTCGTTTCTGAGGCAGAATGTGAAGCGGGCCAGGGATAAAGTGTTCATGGCTTACAGACTTCATCTAAGTCTCTCTTTCTCTCCTGGGACAGTTACTACAGCTCTGTCACGCATGCCTTCAGAAATCAGTCTCCTTTTTGAGGCCAGGTGATGTGTGACTACTTCAGGTTCACTTCCAACTAGGGTTGTTATCCCTTTGCCTGTTTGCTTGAGTATCTTTTTCTTCCAGGTCTAAATCCACATCCATGGTGCAAGGAAAAGCATCCCTCAGCAGGGCAAGCTCCACAGCCCACCTCACTCCCATAACCTCCCAGACATCCCATGCAAAGTACCCCAGCCATGCTGCGCACAGTGTATCATGGAGGCTCGCTCTAACTGTGCCTAAGGCAAGGCTTGAATGCCAGCAAGTTTGGTCTTGAGGTGTACCTCAAAGGTCTCCTGTCACCAGCTGCGCAGGAATAATGAGCGTGTCCAGAGGCAAGGCAGGTCTAGACTTCCTTTTTCCCTTAGCACACCCAAGGGACCTGAAAAGTTCGTCCCTGCACAACCTCCCTACTTTGTCCCCTGCCTCCCTGTCTGGATTTCTCCAGACAGTCAAGTCCCTGCTCATCCAGCACCTCGGTGGCAACCTGCTGGTGATGACAGATAATTATGAAATGTCATGTCGGAGGCTTTCCTTTTATCTCGCCTTGTAAAGTCCAGCAAAGATCTCCATCACCCTTTAGTAATAGGGGAAAGGAAGTGTCAGTGCAGCAACAGCTGCTTCTCTGATAGTGGGATGACAATGTGGTGAGTACACCATGTCCTAGAAGGAAGTGGCAGCTCATGACATGTGGATTCAATTCTCCACTCTCCGCAAAAAAAAAAAAAAAAAGAAAGAAAATAATATTTATAAAATTGTTCCTGTGCAGTATTATCTTTCCAGTGGAAGTACTAAACATATCTGCTGTCAAGGCTTGCCATCCTCCCTGGGAAACTCTACTGAAATCAGTCCAGGTGTCTTCCAACTTAGCTAAATACATTGTCCAGAGAAAACCTGCCCCAATCCTATAGTCTTTCTTCACTCTTTTCCTGCAGAAGCTAAATTATATTGAGGTGGATTGGTCTGAGCTGGGCTAGGGCTTAGTTGTCTTTAGAAACTGGTGATTACTTCTCATTTACTGTCGACTATAACCTTTCTACACTGCGACAAAATGGGCTTGCTACCTTGCTATGAGCTGCTAAAGTGGGCTTTGTCAGAGTCCACTAATCTGGGAATGGGTTACAGCCCCTATGATTCAATGAACATTAAAACTAGGTTTCTTTAAAGGAAAAAAAAGACAAGTCAAGGGTCCGCAGACCACAATTTCCCAATTTTGTAAGTAATTGCCTGGTTTGGAGCAGTGGAGGGCACTGAAGAGCTGGAAGAGGGGCATTATGGTGACAGATGGCTTCACTCTTTCAGCAATAAACCTGACACAGATGAAGATGCATGGCATGGAGCAGACTTCAAGATCATTCCCAGGAGGGTCTTGTTACCTGGCAGTCTATCTGCCTGCAGCCCATTCAGCCTCACTGGTCTGGCCCCGTGCTCCTTACCCAAGTACTAGTTTTACTGTTACCAGCAAAACACTTGGTAACAGACTAACGACTTTGGAGAAACCTTGGTGCTAGAATGATCTGTACCAGCCAGAGCTTTATGTTTTGCCCTTCCTGCATACTGAGTTTCATGTTTACTTTGCTGTATCCAGTAGTAGAGATTATTTTCAGTATTGCTCAATGGACAGGTGGTTTAAGATGAAGCAGCCACAAGGCAAGGCAATGTATGTGTAAAGCCTGAAAATTGTGCTGGGTAGTGTCAGACAAAATGATTCTGCATTTGGAATATTTGGCCTAGATTATCTAAAATTCTTCCTGCCATAATTCCGAGGTAGTCTTTAGAAGAGCCTAGCTAGCTGAAAACATGGTTGCTCATTGGGGAAATCTTATCTCTTTGATTTGCACAGGGGCTAGAACAGATTCACAATCCTGATAGTCAAAGAGAGATGAGAAGCCTGGACATGCTATCCCTGAGTCTTACAGCCTCAGGCTCTGCAGAAGGACAAGAGGGGAGAAGCAGTGACACTACTGCAGTGTGCCCCTGCACAATGCTGCACAGACACACCAGCTCTTCCAGAGCCAGCTGGGGCTCTGGCGTGGCACAGCATGGCACTGCATAGACATGTCCTTGCATCACCATTTCAGCTGTGACTGCAGTGTCCCAGCTGGGGACCTTTCACTGGGTTTCTGGAATTACGCATTTGGAGGACCGGTTCAAAACATAACATAAGAAGAACTCCAATGGTTTCACGAACTGAGGCCACCTGCACCTCTGGAGAATTTTGCCCCTATTTTATTTGGTCTACCGTCACCCTCATCACAAAAAAACCCCAAACCAAACCAAAAGCAAACCTAAAAACTCATGAGGAAAGACGCTTGTATAGAAGTAAGGAATGGATAGAAGAATAGACAAAGCCTAGAAATAGCTCCAAAACAGTGCTCATGATGCGACGTGAATAGCCATGAAGAAATGATTCCCTATGACTTGTCTTACAGGGCTGGGTGGTTCCCACTAGGGCAGAAGTCTTTTCATGCCCATCAAACACAATCCAACACATGTAGGATTGTTCAGCCTCAATCAACTCAGTCAGTCCTGGCTTTCTAGATCTTGGCAGTCTCTGAGATACCTCTTGAAGTTGTCCTGTGACAAAATACCTTTAAGCACCCACTGTTCAATGACATCTGCCCCATGGAGGCTTTCAGTCTCCCAGGTTTCACGCACCCAGCTTGATGAAATGATGTTGAGCTACAGATAACCCAAGAGGGATTGTGGTGCCAAGTTTATTCTACAGAGACTGCAGAACAGTCCAAAGAGAGCACGAGCCCCTTCCCACACAGACTATCTTTTGCAGGGTGCTGTGGTCGTGGGATGTGGATGTTGCATGTCATGGGGATTTAAACCCTTATGGATTTTCTCTGGGATACCTGGTTCTCAGAGCTGGGGAAATTAGTTGAACCCAGAGTGGCAAAAAATCATTATGTTGATACATACCTTAGAGCCCAAACAATGTTTCACATTTCATACCCTATGTAGAGGCTTTGACAGGGCAGCCTCTCCTATTTTCCTCTACACTGTCTCAGCAACCTGTGGAAAAGAGGACAGCGCACTCCCCAAAGCACTGAGGAGAGACAACAGCCCAGAAAGACTTGAATCCATTTCACAGCACAGATGGACACCTTAGTGACTGGACCACAGGCTAGGATGCTGGCAGGCTTTCCTGTTTTTCACTTTTGTGGTTGATGCCTAAGATTCCTCATCACTAGACCCTGAAATTTGAAGCATTTCATTTAAGAGATGCCAAAAAACCCCTTCTGAAAATTCAGAATATCACTTGCCTTCTTATTTCTTATAGCCTGAATTCAGAGAGTAGAGATCACCTTGGCATGACTTTTTTTGGAAGAGAAATGATCTGGCAATCCTTCATCATTGTTTTCCTCCTACCCCCAAAAAAACTTCCGAACCATCTCTGACCTTTAGTCAAAAACCATCAAGTTGTGTTGGAAAAAGCAGGAATCTGTTTTGAAATGTTTTTATATTTTTAATAAACTTTTAAAAGGAGATGATACAGACAGATTCTTATCTTAGATACGCAGAAGCAAATCATACTTTGCTTCCCTGAGCTTTGATGTTTTCAAAGAACCAATTCCAGTTTAACACTGGTTTAGGGTATCTTGTACATCTAGGAGGAATAAATTTGATTTTCTTGAAAACACAACTACTTTTTCTTGTTCCTTCATCTCTTATAGAATTAACCCAAAAGTCAAAGTGGTAAAAGACTGTAATCTAACAGCTATCAAAATCCTAAAGCCAAAGACACTTGATGTTAAGCAATAAGAGTTTCAATGCTCTGTTAATGCACTTCTTGTACAGAGATATTCCTCAAACTGACCAAATGTCTTCTCCTTTTCATGTACTTCATCAAAGTTGCAGATGGTACATAAAACCGATACAGAATATGCCCTGCTCTGGAGTCACACTGTTCCAGTTTTGCATGTTACCGCTTCCAGTAGATGCCTCAGCTATACCACAATACATTGATAGTGTTGGACACACAGTTTACCAGGAAATGTAAAAGAATTAAGTCATTGCAACACTTGGATAGACCCCTAAATTCGTAGGCTTCCTTCTGGATTATTAACATCTCACTTTAAATAGGAAATTGTAGTTTACTTACAAACACATCCATTAGTAGGTGCTCCAGTGTCACTTCAATATCCTCTAGTTTAGCTGCCAAAGTCATTGTGAAGTCAAACGTTAGCTCCAAACAGAGAAGAGCTCTCAGGAGTCCCAATCCAAACTCTCTGTGGCCAAAGCTCGTTCTCAAAATGTAGCAAATGAGTTTCTCACAGATAAAGACAATCTGAGAAATTGAAGCTTAACATCTGAGTCCAGATGATGCCTGGACTCCGTGCTGGCTGTCAGTCCTGCTTGCGGGACTGAGGATTATTCCATGTGTGCACGATGGGAGCAGAAGCTGCAATGTGCGTGCTGCTTCCCTTTCAGAGCTCCCTAGTCAGAAACATGGAGCTATATCTGGGAAACCACAACAGAGGGAGGGAGAGACACACACAGAGGGAGAGAGAGGGGAGGAATGGAATAAACTGCCTTTGACTATGACTGATATTTATAGGACTACTTGTTTTTGACTCCAGTCCATTTCTCTGTTCATTTCTGACCTTTCACAAATGGCTCAGCACACTGGAGCGTATTGTAAAATGGGGGCAGCAGGTCCCACAGAAGTTGGCTGTGACCAGTACTGGGCCAATTCACACAAGCACACCATCAATAGCTCTTTGTCAGAGCATACCAGGCTCTGTGCTGTAGCTAGTGACAGAGGAGAGCACAGACGTGTAAAAAACAAGGAAACAAAAGTTGTTTGGATACTAATTTTTTCCTAAGGGTATTAATAGATTCCCTTACCCACTCCCCAAGGCATTGGACTACAGTGGTGACAGCTGAGGTTATGTATGAAGGAGAATAACCTCAAATAATCCTACAGGATTTGATTGTGCAAACACCCTGGCACCCCCTCTGAAATGTCCTCTCACCGCTCAACCCCTTGAGCTCTGCAACATCCCTGTCCAGGACCCTGAGCACTTCTCAGGGCTGGATCCTTCCTTTTACTGTATTTATGCGAAGTTTAAAACATGATCCTCAGTGCTTGCTGTTCATCTGCATATCTGCTCCTACTTAAGTCAGTGGAGAAGAGGTGATGTTTCTGCTTGCTTAGCAATTTTTGTTTGTGGCTCTCACAGCACCACGTGTAGTAGTGGTAAGGTACTGATGGATCTGATCCAATTGAAGCTAAACCCAATAGGGATCCTTCAAGGATTTGGTTAATGCTAGGTGGGAACCAACTAGAAAGGAATCTGAGGCACAGAAAGGAGAAATACTGGAAATCTTGGTATGGCCAGGAGTGGGGGCTGAAGTCCTGTGCATCTTAGACAGTGCCAAGTTCACCAAACTGCCTTCCATGATGTTCACATTACTCGGCCCAGCTCTTTTTTTTTTTTTTTTTTTTAATATCTTCCCACACAGTTTGACATCTTGGAGTGAAATCTTGCATGTGATATATTCCAGACACTGGAAAAAAAACACAAGGCTGCCCTAAAGGATTCAGAAACTGAAGACTAGTATTATTTATAAAGGTGTGAGATGGATAGAGTTGATGGAGCTTAGAGGGACCTCTAGTCATAAATTCCAACTAAATGTCCTTAGAGTTATAGCTGAAATCATATTTTCAGACATCTAGCATCAGCATCTGAACAGAAGCTGCCTCTGATGGCCGAGTTTTACTAGACAACAACATGATAGACCATTTGGGACATGATATGATGGATAGTTTCAATAGCAAAGAAGGACATGTAATTCATTTTCCGGACGGACCAACTCTCATTCACACAAGGCCCCGCATCAGATAATGGGTTAGCTTCT
>JAVSBS010011182.1:62184-85213 GCA_033124195.1 Coracias cyanogaster
ATAGGATCTAAGCTAACAGAAGGCATTTCTGAACAACGCCACCATCCTTCTAACAACAGCCCCACATATGCGAAGTAGGGAAGACTAATTTGAAAAGTCACTCACCTGCCTTTTCATTTCCCCCAAGTATGCAGCTGTCATTCACACAAGGCCCTGCATCAGATAATAGGTTAGCTGCTCCAGAAATAAACCCAGCACGGGAAGCTTGTTTACTGCAGAGAAAGCCTGTTCATCATCCATGTGCTGCCCTTTCATTAAAGCTTTGACAAAGTGTCTATCTTCACCAGTCTGAGTGGAGATGTGTTTTAATGAGCATGGATCAAAACACAAAGAAATATATGGAGGGTATTACAGTGAAAGCGGTGAAGCTCAGAACCATAATGCAGTATGCTGATGAGTGAGCTAGCACCCATTGCTCACTGCTGCACGGGGCCATGTGGGTTTCACCACAGGCAGGATTTGATGTGTTCTGCTCTCTAGGAAGTACTTGCAGAAGAAGACCTGACTCCTGGTAAGTCTTCATCTCCTCTGGCATGCATGGAAATTCAGAGATCCCAGGAAGCTACAGTTTCTACAGTATGAGCCAACAGAGGCCCACCAGGATTGACTCGTGTTTGTCTGCCTCTAACTGACACTACTATCCAACCAGCCTGACCACAACACGAACTTTACTGGAATTGAACATGTGATCACTTCTCCCCTCCCTGCCCCATCTATTGCACAAAGGCTATGTGTTAAATACTGAAATATTAAATTAAAGATCCTTTTCTGTAGGATCCCTCTGTGCCTCTGTGTAACAGCACAGGGCAACCACATCGGTTGTGCCTCTTGACTGTCCCTGTAGCTGCATTGTATTGGCCACAGAGATAAACAACGGGAGATATCTTCTAGGGTCAGAATGCAGTGTCCATGTGACAGACTCTTTGACTCCAACACAGGCTCATTTTTGTCTTCACAAAGATGGATTTCAAAATTATTTAAAAAACGGTGGAGAAAATAGTGTCAGGCACAAGAAAATGGCTTAAGGGAACACATAATGGCTTCCCTGATTCCTGCTCAAGAAACACCTGGCACTAAATCACCACATGCTCCACTGGCAACAACAAGGAGGTTGAATGGGTTCATGGGTTCTCACCCAGGCTCAGCTTTACATGGCCTAAGCTTCCATTTTGACAACAATAAATAGCAGTGATATGAGATATACTCTTGCTATTGCAATATTCAGCTTAGCAGTTCTCCTGCTGATCAATATTAACTGTCCTTAAAGATGGTCACAAGTCTGGGGAAAACGCTGTTGATGTAAAAAGTTACTTGGCTGAAGTAAATCCTGTGGAATTTTCCTAACTCCTAGACTGCAAGACATTTTGTACCCAAGGGTATCGCTCTTTCTATTTTTCCTTCAAATTGCACTAAAAATTTCAGATTCAAAGGAAAGCATTATTTACTGTGAGGGTGATGGAGCACTGCAGCATGCTACCCAGAGAGGTTGTGGAGTCTCCTTCTCTGGAGACTTTCAAAACCCACCTGGATGCTATCCTGTGCAACCTGATCTAGGTGAACCTGCTTTAGCAGGGGAGTTGGACTAGATGATCTCCAGAGGTCCCTTCCAACCCCTATCACTCTGTGAAAAGTTCTAAAATATAGAAAGTGCTCCAAAGAGGAGAAAAAAAAGAAAAAATTGTCTCCATGTTCTAGTGATAACCAAAGCAGTTGATGTGGTTGTGGTAAAAAAATACTGTGGTTAAAAAAAGGTTGCCAGAGTGCAGAAAGTTGTTTCATTCAAGTCCTTGTAAAAAGTGGATAGCAGAAATCAGAGTCACAAAATCAGATCTAAGCACTTTGGAGACCTCTGAGTCTATCCTGTTGGCTCTCTTCTAACTCTCACTTCAACACTGCTTACCCCAAATGACCTTTTTTATGGAAATAGCCTCTCAAATACAATAAACAAGAAACAGAATTTCACTGAGTTCCCCAGGGATTACGCCCAAGCCCTTTGTGCATGTGAATGTGTGCGTTATAGGTACAGGCAAAAAAGATTCATGTGTGATAATGAGAAGCTCTAACCTGGTTGATTCTTTAATGCAGTAAGTCCAAACACTTTCCTTATTAAACCATTGTTTCCATCCTTCCAAATTCCCGGGAATTTATTATTTTGGCCTTTGCAAGAATGAGACCTTTTCTATTTAAAGCAGAGCATCCATCCGACAACACACCAGGGTATTTGTGCAGAACAGGATGTTCTTCTACACCCACATTTTCCCCTCACTTCCTTCCTAGTTTTCTTCTACCATTTGGGAATAAGACATCAGAAGAGAGCTGAAAAGTGGAGACTGTTGGAACATTTTTGCCAAAATGAGATTGCAGGAAAATATGCAGTTTATCAAAAGCTGAAATGTTATGTGGGAGCACACAGGGTCCCAGGGTTGTTTTCCTGGGGGAGTTTCAGCAGTAAAGGTGGTTGGTGATAGCAGGAAAGTTATCCTTCAAGGGCTGGATTACAAAGACAGGGTGTAAAAACAGAGTGTGAAGTTCAGTGAGTAAAGCCAAAAGCTGACAAGAAATAGTTAAAGAGGTGATCTTAGCCTAATTAGTCCCAAGATGCTATGTTTGGGCCAGGCCAGCTTGCAAAGATGGGAGGTAAGGAGTCTTGGGAGAAGAAAAGGCAGATTATTCTTGTATGAAGCAAAAAAACCTACGTGGGTCATGGAGGCCACCAGAAAAAGGACCCTGGCTGACCTCCACTGGTTTAGCCAAGGGATATTGTGGATATTGTGGACCAGTAATTGTGGATTATGAACATGTATGACAAATGTGGGTGAAAGCCCATCTGGAGCAGTGCCTTTGCCGTCCTACAAGCATGAGATGGGATGGCAACTCAGCTGTGGCAAGCCAGACTATGTTTCTACCCAACTAGTAGAGAACTTTTATGAACTTTTCTGCTTGAAATAATCAAAGTGAAGATTTGAAGATGAGTCTTTTTGATGTCCTACACAGGCTTTTCTATGCTCTCTCCTGAGAAAATAATAGATCTGCTGCAACAAAGTGTGAAGCTGTTCTCTTTGGAGGAGGTCCCATCCTCTTTGTAAACTTGGATGACAGCAAATCATCAACTTCCAAAGCCTCCTTCCACCTCTACTTTTCTTCGCCACACAGAAACCTGGATGTAGGAACTCATCAACCTGACACCTCCAGGTTGGACTGCAGTAGTTCACTGAATCCAGAACTAAGTGTGAAGTCTAGCAGGTTCCAGCTGGCCCAGGGCACAGCCATCTGCCTTCACCTTGGTTCATGATGCTGTAAGTCAACCCCATTCTGCAGTAGCTTTCAATTTCAGCTAAAGGCCTTGGTGATAATTTTCCAGTGAATGAATTAACCTAATGCTGCATCAAAGGCTGAAGATCAGCCTATGGCCCAACCTCAAAGCTATGCTCCAGGATAGAAGGCAACAAATTCATCCAATGAAGGCATCTAGCTATGACACAGTATCTCCAGAGGAGTCCTGCAAACCTTGAGTCTATGCAATCAAGTCAATGAGGAGATAGCCTTTTGGTTTTCTCCAGGAAACTGGGTGAGAAGGCCACCTGCTGCGCTACTCACTCATAGACAACCAGAGAAAGTGGGTGAGCAGTGAGGGAGCACAGTCTGCAGGTGATAACATGGTATTCAGGGCAGTGAGAACAAGGGCCTGCAGAAAGGTATGATGAGACTAAGTGAATGAGTAATAAAATAGCAAATTAAATTTAATGTAGCCAGATGTGTAGTAATGTTCATGGCAGGAAAAATGTTCTGAACCTCATATATCAAATTATGGGCTGTAGGCTCACTCAGGAGTAAGATACTGGGATTATAGCAGTTCTATGAAATGTCAGTTCATTCCTCCATAATGGTGGAATAAGCAAATAAAATATTAACAATTACCAAAGGCCAAGTGAAAGAGGCTATTGATATGCTACGGAATCAAACCAGAGTTCACTTACATCTTGAATACTATCTTCTGATCCCTTTATCTCCAGGAAAGCTACAGAGGTGATGAACAGAATGCAAGGAAAGGCAGCAAAAGTGATTAAATGTAAAAAAATGGCTCCTATAAAGAAATGACCATGTAAGCGAGGTGGACTCTTTGGTCTCGGAAAAAAAGCCAAACAGTTGCCTGAAGGAGAAATTAAGGAGATCTACAGAATGATGGTGAGTGGAGTGGCACAGAGGGAGCGAAAAGGGATCACTGTTCGCTGTTTCTCCCAATAGAAGAATTAAGTTGAAAACATGTGGAAGGTGGGAAAACATCAAGGAAAAGTATCGTGTATGTTTTCCACTTTCCTCTGTGCATCACTCATGCCCACTGCTGGAGATGGGACACTGCAGGGACCTTTGCTCTGACCCAGTACGACTGCTCTAAGTTTCAGTCCCATATGAGAAGCTGTCCCAAATTTATCATCAATTTTCCTGAATGCCTAAGCCAGTTTTGGACTCCCTCTTCTCCATTAAGCGCTTTGACTCCTAGAAGACAACAAGAGACTCCATGAAGTCACTAGACCTTAGATACTGCTGCTAGGCTTGCATGGAAGGTATGTGCATGCTGAAGTTGTGGAAGTGGTGTGGAACTGGTTGCTGATCAATGATTAGCCTGTATCTCCGATCTACTGGACAGAAGCTACCTGCCTCTCTCACAGCAAGTATGCTTTCTTAATTTTTTTTTTTCATAAAAGGGATTCCTGTATGTTTATTTCCCTTCTTTTATAAGTCTTGCTTTTGTCCCAAAATGATAACAACCCATGGAGGGGCAGCTACTGTAGCTGTACTTCTGCTGGGAAAGCTGACATGTGAGACCCTCTGTGGAGAAAGGGGCTGAGCATGACCGATGGCAACCTCAGTTACAAACACGCCCTTCCTTCAAGAGCATCTCTTTGTCCTAAACTGCATGGGCCAAGCCTGCAGGTACATAGTGCATTGCTGGGCAAGACTACAACATGTCTGAGGGCTGCTCAACGGGCCAGCTGAGATCCTTCCCCTTACTGGCAATGAGATGGAGCAGTCATTGCTCGCAGCTGACAGACTTGCCAGGCTACGGCTGGCCCATGCCGCCAGATGAAGAATGAGCGTGGGAGTCCCATTCCTGACCTCTCGCCCGCAGTGGGATTGACATAGTTCCATAACGGAGAAGAAAGGCCGCTTCCACACGACAAGAAGATAAACGTTTTTATAAGAAAGTGCCCAGATGGGAAGTGCGAGCAGCCCTGAGGTATTACAAAGAAGGAAAGCAATGACCAGAGTTCTAGCCTGGCACGTTTAGCATCAAGGCTCACCCCAGCCTTTTTACAGCCTTTATCAGGGACATTTCTGTTTGTTTTATGAAGTGAGCATAGTGTCAGTGAAATAGAGTCTGGGACCATCCTGCCTCTGAAGAGTCCCAGGTGTTGTAGAGCGCTCGGATTTCAAGTTTAAAAATCATGGCTGTAATTTCTGTTTTATTGTCGCTATATTCAACTGACATCTCATCTCCTTCCTGGGCATAGCTGCTGCTGTCCGACTTTTCTTCGCTGTCCCCATTGCATTAGTCTCTCCTCATGGGTGGTCTCTCTTTCCTTGGTGGCCTCACAGCGCTCCCTGTAACTAAGACATTGTTTTATTTTCCTGATTTAACTGAGTACCCTGAGAGCCATGCTTTGGCTAGAAGGCATCTGTCTCCTGTCCTCCTCACATGCACTCATTTAAAGGCCACTATTGGAAACAGAGGAGAAATCTCAAGTTTTTTCTCTTCCAGACTACCCCCAAGGCCAAACAAGCCACACAAGGATAGAAGACCCATTTTGTCTTTGGCTCCAGCAAGCTGTTTCAGCCGGAGAGAGAGGCCTCTGATCATGGAGAACATGGAGAACATGGAGAACATGGATGGATCAAGAGTCCCCCAGCCTGGTTAGTCTATGTGTACCCAAATCTACCTTTCATGGCAGCAGTCTCTGCAACACAATTCACCTACCCAAATTACAGCAACAGAAAAGTGCTTTTAAAAAATTGTCAAGAAACTCTGTTTTTCTAATCCTTTTTGCCACAATTCAACATCCCTCTTGCTTCTCCCTCTGCTTTCCTAAAGCATCACCTGTTTGGCTTTGGGGTCTCCCATGCCTCAAGGTGACCTGATGGTTAGGGCTTCTGCAGTGATACCGTGTCCCCAGGGGGATCGCTGTGCCATGCATGCTCTCAGAGATGTCCAGATGCTGCTGAGCCACACGAGCCTGTTATTTAGCTTGCTGGGAGAGATCTCTCTTCAGCATCCCTCCTTGTTGTAGCAAATCAACTGCATTATTAAAATGATTAAAAATAGACTAAGCTTGCCTGAAACTGCATCTATAATGGATCAATGGCTTTTTATACATTTTTTGGCTCCCTACAGTGCTGCTTTGTCATGTCACTTTCATTCGTTTGGGCGAGATCTCGAAATAATAGGCACATTCAGGAGATATAAATATAGCTGTTTATTGCCTTAAAATGGGTCTGCAGACAAATCACAGTCCCAGCTTCAGGTATTTGGAAGTTAAATCTTCCTCCTCTGCCCTTTCCCTTTTAGACCTAGATCAAACATTGGCCTTTGCAGCTTGAGGGCTGCTTTTACCTTAAGCTATAGGTGCTAGTTCTGCTGCACAAAATTCATACCCCCATAGGCTGTTGATTTAAGCAGCTCTTGATGCTAGTCTGGATTTAATTCCAGTAGGAAATAGTGCAGAGTTAACATTGAAAGGCTGCAGTGCAGTGAAATAAAAATAAATGCATGTCATTGTGTAGCTTAACGGGGTGCTAATTTCTTGGGAGCGCATAAAAAGGAGGCACAGAGCACATCTGTTTGCTGGCGTTGGGTCGGGAAAGAGCAGGGGAAATTTGGAGCTCTGTCCCAGGGACAGGCCGAACTTTGTTCCCATGTCTCGCAGTACTGCACAAAGTCTTCTCTGTAGAATAGCCAGTTAATTAAAAATTATATTTACAGTCCCCTGGTGATGCATGCCCGTAATTCTGCTCTTAGTATTTCTGCAAAGTCTGGCACAGCAAGAGGGTTGGGGCCCTGGCGATGCAAACAGCAGTCCTCATCCTCAATGCTACCCATGTGGCTGGAGTCCACACAAAAGGGGCTTTAGGCAGCTGAGCTCCTCTCCATCACACTGTGTTCCCTGAAGGGTTTTATTGCCTGGGTCTTCAGTGGTGAATAGGGGACACCCCCTCAACCTCACTCTGAGATTCCCACGTATTTTGCAAGCAGAGGTGAATTAACATGCCTGATGTGGCACGTATGATGCTCTCAGCAAATATCACTTACAACAAGATACACGGAGACACAGAGCAATCAAATGCACCTAAAAGTACCAGAACAATGCCCTATGCTTGATCCCCTTTCCTCCTTCCTCCTCTAGATCACATCCAACAGAGTTCCCAGAAATTCTCTTCAGGCAATGGCATGGTATCGCCCTGGCACTTCCTGTAAGGCTGGGCATTTGGAAACATTGGCAATGTTCCCTGCTATGTGACCCATGGAGTTTTGGATAGTAAAGCTTGATGACTCAAGAAGAAGAAATGTCTGACAACTTTAAAATCTGCACATGATAAAATGTTGTAGAGGTGACAGAGGATGGAGTGGAGCAGGGAGATTTTCAGTGATTTTATCCTCCCTGTTTAGGTGACTGCTCTGCACATAGTCAGTGAGAGGGAGATGTTTCTCTCCAGAGGCAAATTGGAGCAGAAACCTGTGCCTCTTCTGACCATAGGTGGGGATTAGGGAGGACACTTTTCTAACCTGCTCTCAACTGACCACTCTAAGCAGCCCCTGTGGGCTCCCACTCTTTTAGCCTGAACTTTAAGAGATTTGAAGTAGTGAAACAACCTCTCATTTAGTCTGGCCAGAGGTGGTCTCAGAGTTTCCATCTCTCAGGGAAGAGGTTCCCACCTTCCCATCCCACTCTATCCCCCTGCCTCCTCCATCTTCAGAAGATTTCAGTTTTGGGAAACTCCTACAGAAGTCCATAATTCAATTTTATCCAATCATCACTGCCCCAACACATCCCTCCACATCCCCCAGCACCCACCTCCACCCCAGCGCCAGCAGCTCACCTTGGGCAGGGGTGCACAGACCCTGAGGTCGACCGGCACCCGCGAGGGTCTGCAAAGCCGCGGCAGCTTGCGCCTCATCCTTGCGTATTTTCTCATATCCTTATTTTGCGTAAAGATAAAGCTCCTCTTATGGTATGTATCCAGTTGCTGACAGAATCTATTAATAGCTGTTAATTTGTCCTGATAGCTGGACACTGCGAGTGTGCTGCAGTGAGTCGTTATAAGCCTGGTAAGAACAGGTTTCAGTTGTTGAATATTTAGTTGATGTTATATGTGTAAAGGCTCTATCCTGGTACCACTGAAAATAATAAAAATCTCTTTAACATTTTATTTCCAAGTTCTTCACTCTATTCCTTTTTACACATTGCTAGTCAATTAAGAAAGGACAGCACCTGCTCGTGGAAAAAAAAAGATGATGAAAGCTAGAGAAACTCCTTGACGCACTCCTTTTGGCTTTATGTATTTCACTTTGAATTAGAATGCCAAACCAGGAGAATGACACTGCAGACTTCTGAGGCATTAAAAAAACATAAATCAGATCTCAGCATGAGTTTATTTGCTAAAAAAAAAAAAAAAGCCTCTAACTATGGAACTCAAAGAAGAAAGTACTGTTTGGGCTCTTTCTCATTGCCTCCTAGTTTTGTTATACTTCACTCTACTTTAGTGCTCCTCCCCAGGATGGTGAAAGGTAAAAGATCTGTTTTCTGACTGAGTCTGGCATTGCCAGATAAACACTTGTTTGGAGGAGTCAAGGCTTTAGGAAGGGTTCAGAGAGTGTGAGGCTCCCAGGGAGATGCCATTCTCTGTGACCTGACATCTGGTTCCCCCAGATTAATTTCATCCTCAGTGAGCTCCCTACAGGGTGGGTATCTTGGCTAATATGGGCCTCACCTGGCTGTCCATGGTCAAAGAAGGCCAATGAGCACCGTCAAAAAAGGCTGTTCATGCCCTGGGCCTTCAGCCTTTCCCTCCACAGACTACTGCAGGGAGTCTCAGCAGCTCAGTGGGATGAACAGCCTCCTCAAAGCCTGGCAAAGGCCAGCAGCAAGAGGGAGATGGGAAGGACCCCCTTGGTTGGCTCGATCACTTCATACTCCTGCTGCTGCAGTTAGTCCTAGGAAGGAAGTTTAGTTTAGGAAGACCCAGAGGGCATCTTCCACCTGTGCCCGCATCATCACAAAACCCACCAACACTCTATTGCAAATAAGGCTGGAAGCCGTGGCAGGAGGCACCGAAGCATTGCCAGTGCTTCTACACAACTACAAGATACATTAGCTGAATTTCCCAGACAGTTCCGGGGAGCAGACTGGGAGCCACATCAAGTAAAGGCAGAATACCCCTGACAATACGATCTGGGGAATGGCATTCTGATCCCAAGTCTGGAGTGTGCCTTACCTCTGATGGTGTAGTCAGGTCACACAAATCAGGCATTGGGGAGACTGTAACACCTCAAGCAGTGCCATTGCACCTTGTCCTACATCGTCTCCCTAACCAGCATGACCCCCAAAGCTGGCTGACCCCCAGGGCCAAATGACTGACCAAAGAGAAACATGTTTCTCTCTGCCTGTCCCAGAAACTGAATCCTGGCTTAACATGACAGAAAATAGCTTGAAGAAGCAGCAGTTTCCTCTAGCACGGTGCTTTGCTAAAACTATCAGTGATGATTCCTCCCCATGCCATGGCGATGGAATAGAGATGACAAATCTGTCACTGATTACGCTCCATTACATCCTCACAAGATTTCCTGTGCTGCCTGCAGAGTAGATGTTCTTGCTTTGGTTTTTAAAGGATTTTAAGTAAAACAGACAGCCAACACCTCTGGCAGCAGGAGCCTAGTGCTTCAGGGTTTGATCCTTTCCCTGCTCTGCCCCATGGATGTACAAAGAAGTAGGTGATGCAGAAATTACTACTTTTCTGAGTCGTAAGGGCATTTATCAGGAAAATACATGTTAAAAGCACAGAATATCTGCTCCCTACACTCCTTAGCAGGAACTTTACAGGCTCTAGTACATACAGTGGTGGGATCCAAACTCTGTGGATCAGTGGGTGTCTGCTAGAGATGTAAGTGATGTTGGGACAGTAGAGAAGGGCTGAATCCAGAGATGTCAATACAGTCTTAGCACATCATGGGGACTATGGCTATGTGCATGGATGGACTTGCACAAGTAATACAAGTCAATTCCTACCTAGAAGAGCATCTGTGAAGCAAGACTGTCTGAAAATGTTCCACAGCCAGTACTGGAAAGCAAAATGGTTGAAAAGGGTTCATTGCTTATGCTATGGGACCTCATAATCCTCAATAAATTTGTTTCCTGTGAATAAAAAACATAAAAAGACCCCAGCTGCCACTTCTTCCTTGTGGCTCTCTATTTCAAACAGCCTTTTGGAGCTCAGCAGGTTAGATGTCACATGTTTCTCAGCAGCTTTCTGCCTGCCCTTCCCCTGTTTCCCACGTGAAGTAGCACTCAGCCACCTGCTACGACATTCCCGAAGGCTCCTGCTGAGGCTTTCTGCCCCAAATTCCTATGCCCGCAGCCCAGCTGCTTGCTTTGCCTCCCCCCCTCTCAAAGTCAGCCAGACACCTAAGAAGAGCTTGTACTCTCCTCAGTGAGTTCAACAGGGGACAAATGGAAAGTGCTTGCAGGGGCTCTGGAAATAAAGCTAATGGTCGCTCCAGGGAGTGACAGGTTTTGCTCTTGTGGGTTGCACTGACAGATCCATCAGAAGGCACTTAGCTAGAAAACCCTGAGATCTCTGCAAGGGAGCCCCTGTCCTGCCTCTGTGGTTACGTTGCTCTGAACTGCGTAGTTAATGCAAGAGCAAAAAAAAGACAAGGTAATGGTCCTCTTTAGAATGGTTTTAGGCACTTAGTGGAAAGCAGGAAGGCAAGGTCTATATAATGAAATTGTTAATCTCTCGCCAGATCTGGCAGGCTACATACTCTTTTTAAAAATAGGTTTAAGCCCCACAGCAATTTTTGTTTCAACTCTAGGTACAAGCCAGGATCCTTAATTCCTTCAGCCCCTGAACATTTCTAACAGTGGTGTGCCCTTCGTTAGAGAGCTGCACTCTAGAAAAGCCCAGACACTAGACAACATCAAGATGACCCTCTTAATCCCTAAGAGAGAGGCTATTAATAAGGTGAAGGTGATTATACTTTCTGCTGAGGCACAGATTCTCCTGAGGCTCCTCTTTCAGCAATGTTTACTCACATCATCCTTCTCTTTCCTCTTTCCATATCTAAGAAGTCACTCACATCAGGGATCGCACCAAACTCAATAGACTGGTCCCCAGGTGCTAGGTGCCACATAAACACCTACAGAAGGGTTTTCTTACTGTCTTTGTACATTTGCACACTTTCTATACCGTAAGTACCATATCCCGAATGTTCTTCTGGCTAATCCAAAGAAATGGAGAAGGTCTGTGGGGCATTGGGCCGATTTTGGAGCTGAAATACTTTCCTCACTGATACATCCCTGCCACTACAGCAGTCAGATCTAACATATGGATAGACAAAGATTGCAGACTGCTCTTGTTTTGCTGAGGAAAACAGGCAGGTGTAGAGGTGTGAGATGGGATATTTAGAATATTTCATTCATCACTCTAAGGAAAGCAATCAAAACAAAATGAAAAGATCTCCATTCTTGTCACCATCCTGGCCACGTGGCTTGGTGTTTATATTTCCCTACATCATTTTCTCACCTGCCTGGAGGTCAGGAGGGAGAGGGTCTTCCAGGGAGCACTGTCTCACATTGCTTGCAGCTGCTCAATGGCTCAGCTCTTGAGAGCAGCTTTGCTCTGAAATGTGCTTCATCCCCTGGATGAAAGCAAGGGATGGTGGCATGAGGGGAAAAGGGACACAGATATGGGAGGGGAAAGCGGCCTGGAAATGAAGCTACTCATCACTGTCAATGGGGGAGGTCCCCAAAAGTTACATGCAGCCATGTTTCCACTGATACTGATGGGTACGTCAGGGAAAAGTGTCCTGATCAAAGGGCTCAGAGAGGCAAAGGGGAAGATCAGTGGCATGGGGCAGTGAGAGACCTCTAAAGATTGAAATGCACAGAGCACAGAGATGCTACATACACTAAACCCTCAAACACTCAAAGAAGCAGCCTAGTGGCTGGGACCACATCCCTGGAGATCCCTGCTGCTGTGGGGATGCATGGCAAGAGCCTTCAATGCCACCTGAGCAATCAACTGAAGTGTGTGAAAATCCCACTTAACATCTGTGAAGCATAGTTGTGGTCATGGCAAAACTGCTCAGCCTTCCTGGGAGGCATATGAGATTGTCCAAGGAGAGGATCTGGGGTGGGTTTGACCCACATCTTTACTGGACTGGCCCTGGATGTGGTTGGTGGGAGGCAAAAGGAGCATTTAACCCCTAGGAAAGAAAATCAGCTGTTTGTTCTTAAAACATCTTTCCAATACCTGTGGACATTTCAAAAGGAAATGCTTCATTTCAAAAGCATCATTTTTGTCTGTTCTGGGTCAAGCACTGAGGACATGCAAATTTTATTTATGTCACTGCAGCAGTCACCTGTCACTGGCTAAAGCAACATGAAACATTTTAGCTCTTCCCTGAAGAACGGAGATGCACTGCAGGAGCTGAAGTTATCATGGCTTAACAGATTACTAGTCATCAGCTTGAAGTGAAGATGTTTGCATGCTTCCAGCATATTATAATATAACATAAAACATATTGTTTTAAATTAACAGTAATAACTTGCTAATCTGTGATAATTCAGTCACTTGCAAGCATCTCCGTGTACCCCTGGTTTATGGCTGGATATTAGGAAAAATGTCTTCACTCTAAGGGTTATGGAGCCCTGAAATAGGCTGCCCAGGGGATGTGGCTGAATCACCATCCCTGGAGGTGTTTAAAAGTCGTGTAGATGTGGTGCCTGGGGACATGGTTTAGCAGTGGACTTGGTAGAGTTAGATTAGTGATTGGACATGATGGTCTTAAAGGTTTTTTCCAGCCTAAATGATTCTGTGATTCTATGTGACCATTCTCACTGGGCTGAGGAAATGAGGAGACATTCAAATACAAGGAGCATTTCCTTTTGTAGATCACCTAGAAGAGTAGCTTTATTATGTTCTTAAATACATATATTGAACAGAAAGAAGATTCATAGTTTCAGGATGAACAGGCCAATTTTGACAAACTAGTGTTGCGATGGTTTCTATGACCAGCACAAGACTTTTTGTCAAAAAAGGAGAGAAATCTCCTCTAATGCTATGTCATGGGTCATATTATCTCAGGAGGAGAGTCCTCCCAAATGTGATTCAGAGCAGGGTTGTGATGCAGCTTTGCCTTCACTCCCACACCTGGCATGGACTGCAAGGCAATGTAGAGAGACATCGTGGTCTATTTAAGCATGTCCATTAGACACTTGAAGTTGCTTGGTTTAAATGTCCCCTTTTTTGGCTATGATTTGCAAAAAGCAATAGCAAGTTAGGTGTCTAAACTCTACTGCTTTTGAGAGGATTTACATGTGCTTAATCTGCTTAGATGTTTTTAATAATCTCTCCAGGCATCACCACGAAATCTCTATGAAAATCAGGCCTAGATTTATTTCCTCCTTTTTATCTTCTGATGCTCAGATAATACTTGCAAAATGCCTTGTGACCCGTAGATAGAAGCTACACTTTCTCCACATTTTGCAACAGTTATTAATGAGGCTTTTCAAATGCTAGATTCCCTGGAAAAGGCATATGTTATCTGTTCGCAAGAACTATTTCACCAAGTTTTCTTTCTACAGACTACAGACAGCGAATGCGTTTGGTAAAGCAAGACCCACCAGTGTTGCCACCATCAATCTCTGACTTTTAAAGCTGACTCTTACACCTCTTACCTTCCCCACTTTGTACGAGCAAGTTGAGAAAAGAAGAAGCTTTCAAGCTTGGCTGGGCAGATTGCACATAACCATGCCAGGCTCCAAACAGAACCACAAGTGCTGGAAACATAAATCAGGTCTGTAACGTGAGGCCGCTGGAGGAGAACTCTATTTTATGTACTTGACCTGTATCCAGGGTTCATTTCAACATGACCCTGGTGTAACTCACTTTATCAGCTGTAAAGACAAGCTCACTGGCTGTATGTTATGTTCACACTTCAGAGACACTGGAAAAAGCAAGCAAAGCCCCAGAGCAGACCTGTGGGAACAAACTAAGAGAGCCCCTTCGAAGTCTTTTGCTTTCCCTGCTCTGAAGATGAAAAGATTATCTGGGCTGGACCCAAAGTAAAATAATTAATGTAGTTTTGGGCTAGACTTTTCAAAATTCAAAAAAATAAAATAAATCTGAATTCTATGATGAAATGTTCTCTTAAGTGAATGATTTAAATGTTTCATGTTAAAATGTTAGAACACAGCTTTTCTGGTTTGTCAAGAAAAATAAGGTCCCCCTTTTTATAGCAGGAAACATTAGTTCAATGTAGCCTGAGTCTGTGGATAGTTTCATTCAGCCTCAAACTGCATTTCTTAGTCTATAAAATACTCACCTGAAAAACGCTATCTAGTTCTACCCCAAACGTTCTTCCCGTTGCCTAAAAATATCCTATTTATAGAAGAAGCTATTGTTAAATGTAGGTTTAAGTTGTTGTGGTTCATTGTCTGGTGCAGGATCTCCTTGGGAAAGCAAACCAATTAGGCTATTCTTTTTTGGAGCCTCAGTGCCTGTTTGTGCACTTATTATGTCATATAAGGGACTACACTCTTATAGTCTTTGACAGATATGACTGCACTTCTTAAAAGCAAATACCCTGTTTTCAGTAGCTTTGGGGTATAAATGGTCACAACACAGCGTAGGGAGGCAGGAACAGTTAAGATCAATGGAGCATCCTGTATCCAGTTCTCTGTCAACCCCCTGTACCAAAAGCTCCAAAAAAAAAGCCCTGCCAGGCAGTAAAATAAAAGCATTGTTCCTAACCCCTGTTAGTAAGAGGTAGCTTCTGGGTTGGAGTGTGAGGAGCTAAGTCCTTTTCAAATTTTCTATTATACAGCCAAAAAAGGAGACATGAAGGGAGAGAAAAAGCACCAAAAACTGCTGCTTGTAACAGTGATGCTTTTCATTATTTTGAGGATCTTCTGAAAGCCTGATTGCTCACTTTGGCATTTGAAGTTTTCTCTCTCTTTGTGAAATAGGTACAGCAGAGAGAAAAAGAATCACACCTGTCTTGCCAAGGTGTCTCAGCCTTTTGTTGCAGGAGGCAAGAAATCTGTACAACGTGCCCTTTGGGCTGAGGCTGGTGGAAGCAGGGCTGGAGATGTGGTTTTTACTGTGACGATGACCGAGCATTGGCGCAGGTTGCCCAGAGAAGTTGTGGAGTCTCCATCCGTGGAGATATTCAAAACCCAGCTGGACATGGCCCTGAGCAACCTTCTGTATGTAGGTGACCCTGCTTTGAGCAGATTGTTGGATGAGATGCTCTCAGAGGTCTCTTCCAACCTCCCGTGATTTTGTGATACAAGCACACCTCCTGAGCATGGCTCTTACTGATGGTGTGCTCTGTGACCATGCTACCTCCAGGACAGTTACTGGGCAATGTGCCATGTTCCGTCACACATGCCTACTCATAGATCTGCACTTACCCTTGCAGAGTCAACAGCTTTCATTTCACAGGTGACAGGCTGAACCCATCCAATCATTTTATATTTATTTTACTAAGTAGACAAAACCACATTGGCCAATTTTACTGAATCACTGCTTTTGCTTTGCCCAGCTAGGCAGATGGACCAGGTTCACAGCTGCCTCGTGGCCCTGGGTGACCAAAACTGGCCCTCGTATCTGCATCTGTTGGCTGCTACTAACTCAGAGAGGACATCGCCTGGTGTCCTAAATGGCAGAAACCTCTCATTTTCTTATCAGTCTGGAACATCTTATGGCTATTTTCCAGCCATCAACTCAGGAATGGGGTTAAAAAGGCAGACACAAGAGGACAGATTTGTAAGTATTATGTTTGCCTGTAAATTATTTGATTAGTTGTGATGGGGAACGGGCTGCCAGTCAATCTGACTCCTTGGCTGTGGGAGTAAGAGATGAGCTGGCCCAGCCCTGCCTGCACTGGCTCTTGGGGAGCTACCACCATTTATCACTCGCAAAATTATTTATGGAGCTCATCTCATCTTAGCTCTCTGAGACCCACAACACACGTCCTGTGGCTCTGAAGCCATATGAGGTCTGTAGTGTGTAGTTAAGGGAGGCTAGTGGTTTGGTTCTGTCTGAGAATGTGGTTCATGTCCCAGCACATCTGTGACATGTTTGCTAGTAAGTGAAGAGTTCTCAGTACATGGTTTGCAGAAAAAAAGCACTGTCACTGAAAACATCCAAACCCTCCTCAAAAAGTAACTGCTGCAGAGGTCCCGTGAGCAGACAGAAACCAGCAAAAGCAGTCTATGTTTAGACAAGAGACTGGACAAGGGGCTCAAGATGGTCCCAGCTGATATGAAGCTGAATTAACTGGGCCAGACTGGTGTGACAGGGTAGCACACACGTACATGATGTGGCTATAGCCAGGCTTAAGAACATGAGGTGGCACTGGCTGCTGCTTGCAAAGCTGTTTCCCTCCAAACTGGCAGTTTAACAATGCCACGGCCTTGTGTTCATCAGGTGCAGAAGCAATACACAGCATGGTCTTTGAAGTGCCACATCAGCTGCAACAGCTCCTGCTAAATTAAAGGAAAAGACTTAAAGCTCCTGTGTGCTGCTCAAGCACACACACAACAATGAATTTTACAGAGCTCAAAATCCCTGCACTGGTTTCATATATTCATTTAAAAGCCTTAGGAGGCACAAGCCACGGTTTAACTGCAAGAACACAAAGAAACTCTTCTTCAGGAGCAGAGAGGTTTTTTTACCATGTGAGGGAAACAAAGCCAATATACCACTCATTTGAGCTCTTTCCCTACTGAGACACAGGACTACTTTGCAGCAGTTTGCTAAATGCTCAGCGTTAAGGTAGAGTGAATTCAAGTGTTCAACACACTTAAAGTAGCACAGTAGACTCAGATAGAGCTGCCTCCTTCCTGTGCCCAGATGGCATTCACATGTGCCTCCCGTCAGTACATGGATGAGTCTGCATCCTAAGAGAATTCCCACTCTATTTCCCTTCTTTTGATGGGAATAGCAGGAAGGCTAATTAAACCCTCCAAACTCTTGCTGTTATTCATCATTCCTTCCCTGTAATATAAGCAGTGTTATCTCATGTTTGAGCACAGGAGCTCTAGCTCCCTGTAAACACCTGCCCTGCACCTTTGCCTCTGCACTCGAAGCATTTCACGCAGCAAATGCAATTAATTTCCTTGCAAGAACACCCAAATAGAGTAATCAAATTTCTCTACTAACCCACAGCAGAAAAAAATCTCTCTCCCTGGGAGAAATGTGGAATCCAGCCCCAGCAATGCTGTACAAGAATTTGGGGAAACAGCACGACCTAGTGTTCATGGAATCACAAATTTGTTTAGGTTGGAAAAGACCTCTAAGATCATTGAGTTCAACTGCTGTTCCCTGTACCTCTCGAGGATGGATTGTTCATGGGCATGTCCGTACAAATGCTACCTCTACCAAGCTCCCACAGAACCAGGATTTCTTTCTGTGACCCCAGTTTCTTCTCCCCACTGAGTATCTATCTCCCTCCAGAGGTTTGTAGCTTTGTCTTTGGCACATCTCACCTCTTTGTCCAAAGAAGGAGGATCTTACACAATCCTTGGGCTTGGGAAAGAGTCTGCTTTGCAGTCACACTGCAAGGGATTTTGGTAGGTTTACCTTTCCCTCTATGAGCACTTAGGAGGAGGTGTTTGTGAACATCACCGGCTGCTGGAAGTGCAGGGAATGGGAAGGTGACAGCACTCCTTGTCCCCTCTGAACTTTATTTGTGCAGGCCATGTGCTTTGATATTACCAATTCTGATTGGAAACATAGTACTAGTCATGTCATTGCGCAGCATCTAAAATGGATCCATAAAGTGCCTTCTCAAGCAAGCCAGTTTAGCTTGGCGTCTTTTCAACTGAAGTCCATCAACAGCTTCTCCTATGATGATGGTGTGTCATACATGTCTGTAATGGCAGGGTTGTCCAAATACTTCTCTGCCGTCAGCATGGCCCACAGAGAAAGGCTCTACCACGAACTCCCAAACATGAACATGGAAGACAGTCTGGATCTGCTCTGCTCTGCCATCACCATAGAATCATAGAATCATTAAGGTTGGAAAAGACCTCTAAGATCATCAAGTCCAACCATCAACCCAATACTACCATGACCACTAGACTATGTCCAAAGCGCCACGTCTACGTGGTTTTTGAACACCTCCAGGGGTGGTGACTCCACCACTTCCCTGGCCAGCCTGTTCCAGGGCTTGACTACTCTTTCAGTAAATAATTTTTCCTAATATCCACCCTAAACCTCCCCTGGCACACCAATACAGCCAGAAAACATCTGGGTAGCTTAATGGACAGCTTTGGCCCACTGCATCCTAGATAGACCTTATGACATGCATCTGCTTTTGACCAGCCCTGTTACTCAACCACTTTAAAAGATCTCTCCTTCTTAAGACACATCTCCACACTGGAAAAGCCTCCCACTCTATCTGCTGGAGACTTAGGACTGTGTGCTTTAAAAGCAAGGCAGTGGAATTGCAAAGCAGCCCTGGCTGTGCAATGCTGCCCTGAGGAACAGAGTTTCTTCCTGACCTCAGGGAAGATCATGTTATTCCCTGGAGGCTGAAGACAGCCAAAAGATTTTTATTGCAGCCAATGTAGTTACAAATGTTACTGTTATTCAAGTAAATGCAACAGCAGAGGATGCTCCTTCCACATGCTCCTCAACAAAGATCTTGATCAGATGCACCATTAGACCAAAGCCAGAACTCCTGCACAAAATCAGATACATAGCGAGTCACAAAAGTCGCCATTTGTGACTTTGTGGGAAAATCGCACCTGTTGTGTGGATACTGGCAGACGTGGAAAGGAAAGGCAGTTTGGTTTGCAGATCATTATGTCTACAGTGGGATGACTGCTGTGTTTGTTATTTGACAAATGAGCAAATAAGGATGGAGCTAGTCTTTGGGCAGGGCTTCCCCAAGCACCATGCAGGGCCACAGGTTTGGCAAAAGTCATCCCTGCTACATCTGGAGCTACATAGCATGGTATGGAAGTCATGTGTGTTGCAGCTTGGTTATCCGCCCTCAAGCTCTCAGCTGCTAGTCCTCTAGAAAGAGGTGACAACCCATCTTCACTCTGGCAAGAGTTTCTCTCTTCTCTGTTGTATAAACCCAAAAGCAAGTATCCAGATCTCAAAGCAAGACACAGCTTGCCTAACCTTTAATCCAGGCTGGAAGCAACACTGCCCTGACAGCTCCACCAGCACAGAGCCCTGCATGTCGACAGAGATCTGAGTCAGCCGCAAAACTGGATGAACGGATATCTGGCAGCAGATAAAAAGGATGACTCCTTATCTATTGCCCACACCATCTGGGAACCTCACTCCTTGCCTTCCCAACCCTAATTATTTTTACTGCTTGATCTCAAGAGGTGTTTGTGGCATGACCCATAACCAAGTGCGCCTGCTGTTTCTTGCCTTCTCACTGATAGTTGGCTTTTCAGACACTTTATTACCATCTTCACCTGTGAATCAGATAATTGCTCATGTGATCCCAGACTATTACTCCTGCTTGTGCCGTTGCAAGCATTTGGACATTCCAATTTTCAGGGGATTATATGCAAAGCAGAAAAGACATCAACTGTGCCTTTTATGCTTTCCCCCAGCCTCTCTTTTCCCTGGGGACAACTCTTTTATCTCAGGGAGACTTACTGAGAAATCAGCAATTCAATTGCACTATACTTTTGGCCTTTAATTTCAGATACTTATTCTCGTTTGATCACGTCATGTGGCAACTCACAGGAAAAGAATGAAATTGTTTGTAGTTGCAGATGCCACTTGCTTGCTAAAGCAATGGCAGACTGCACCCTTTTGTCTTCGCTGCCCTTATTTTATGCTGTCTTTCAACCTGTCAGTCTTGAGATCTGCTTCTGTGAAACACCGACTTTAAGCTATATTAGCTGTGAGTTCACCAGATCTGACCTGGCTTAGCTTTAATACTGAAATCCTAGTGATGAACTTCAGTGAAAGGAAAGAGAAAGTCTAGGAGGCACCTTGAGCCTGGCTCTGAGCACCCCTTAATTCTTGGGAGCAGACCTTTCCTTACACTGGTGATACAGGAGTGAGGCTGCAGGTCTGTGTTGTGTTGCAGGGCAGATTAGCTGATCATAATGATCCCTCCTGAACACATTATCTATAGTTAATCAACATGGTATATTAGATACTTGTAAGACAGCTCAGACTTACCTCTGGCCCAAGCTGCTAACAAGCATAGATCTCAGCCATCTGCCACGCAACCACATCCTTCAGGGATGAGGACCTGCAAATATTGCTACTGTGTGACCACTGCTGAGGTGAGAAGCTGGCTTCAAACCCTGCTGTGTGGGTCTTGATTTGCAGAGTAAGAGCTGAGGTGTGGGTAATAGAGCTTTTGGGACACTGTGTAGTGTGATGTCCTCCAAGCCTGCAGAGCAGAGGCAGAGGGGAGCACCCCACTGGGCTAGAAGATGCTTGTGACCTGCCCTCTGCCGTGTGAGGAGAGCCCAGCCAAGCACAAACCTCACCAGAAATCTAGTGCTGAGTCAGGGTCTTGATAATAAAAAGCAGAACAAGTTTGTTGATTTCTGCTCTTGCTAGTAAATCTCCAACTGAACAGAAAATTATAAGGCAAGTAATTTATTTTATGCACAGATTGTATCTATTTTAATGAGATCCAAATACAGAGCTTTAACATGGTGGCTTTAAGCTCTGACGTTGCACAGGTTTTTTTTTTTTATGTGAAATTTTCCAGAGTGTTTAATTAAGCTGTTCCTTCCTACAGGTAAAACATCTCTTTTTGTGTTGCAGCACACTGAAGGGACTCATGGGCTGCACCTGACTGGCCAGTCAAGGACTTGGCCTGCCCTTTATGGCTCCTCTGATTCAGGCCCTAATCCTGCATTGCTGGGGAAAGGGGCCGTCTCAGCCTGCAAAGGTACCTTCAGGGTCTGAGGCAATTCCAGCTCTGTCACAAGTTTTCATTCTCCTGGTGTGAGACATCCCTGCCTCAATTCCCCACCGAAAATATGAGGTGGTAAAACACAGGAGTATGTGCCTGGGAGATGTCCTCTGACACAGTGATGTGCCACTTTAGCTGTACCAGCAATGCCCTGTTAGTCTGCGGGAGCTTGCCTAGCACTTAGTGGTATAGGAGACTCTCATTACCATTGCCACCCCATACTTAATGCAAGAGGCCACAGATATATGTTTAACCACTGCTGCTAAGACCCACCAGAGAAGACTAAGATGAACAGTCGGGAGGTTGCTTCAGCTCCTCTTGGTGGAGGCTACCAGCAGATTCAGCCCCCAAGAGCTTGAAGTGGCCCTTCTGTTATGAAAGCCATGGCCATTGGCAAAGGGACCATCAAGGATTTCCCTGGGGCAGGGGAAGGGGAGGGATGCTGTGAGCACACAGACCGCTCCATCAGCATGGAGTCTGGGGATTTCCGGATGGGCATTCCCCACACAGCTTCATTAATACAATCAAGGCCAGGACTTATTTAGTGCTCATCCAGTCATTGCAAAGGGACTGATTACAGGCTGCTCTCCTGGGGCAGTATTTCAGTCTGGGACTTGATGGGGGAGTATAAATAGCGTGGCAGCTGCACCGAGAAGGTATTCCTATGTGACAGAGAAGCTAAAGCCCATGTCAAGGCCTCGCTAATTGCTCAAATTATTGCTACTGTTAACAGGGCAGCAAATTATGTCAGGGAGCCTTTTAGTAGTCATCCTACTCCACCTACAAATGACATACACTCCTGAATTAATGCTGACAAACAACAATAAAAAGGGGTTGAATTAATAAAATCTGAACGCTGGGAATAAATGTCAAATTAAAAAGCAAACAACATCTGAAATATTGACTTTGGCAAAACAAAATGATACTAAGAGAAAGAGGAAAATGTTATGGAAAAAAGATTAAGAGCATAATTATCCTCAGGCCAAGTTTTACCAAGCAGTTTGGAAAGAGAGCTCAGCCATGTCCATATGCAGCCAATTTCTGGCCTGCACTGATTCAGCTGCAAATGTCCAATGTTGTCTCCTTACAGAAGCTATGGAAACTGGAGAAGTAATCCCAAGAGCAAGACCCCAAAGCTTCATACTGGAAGTCCCCTCTCTTCTAATGCTACAGATACATTAAATATCACAAGTCCATCTACTTCTCCTTGTTGGGTGGAATTCTTCCACGTTGTGGTGCCAATGGGTCCAACAGATCAGGGATACATGGTTCAAATAATACAGTTATCCTTCTTTGGAGAAGCAGGATGGTTCCCCCCATTTTATTGTTGGGTAACTGAAGCTGAGAGATGGGGAGAGCTTTGTCTGAGGTAACTGAGGAGGTCAGAAAGAGTAACTGGAATTGGATCTGTCAAACCCTAGCTCTTCTTTCTCCATGGGACAGCCATCTGCTCCTCTGAGTTAATCAATTATGAATTTAGACCAGTGTACCCACTACAGATACAAAGGACTTGGCTGATTTCGCATTTACAGCAGTAAAAAACAGGATTAACTTACCCAAACCACTAATTTATACTGTTTATATCCAATTCAAATGGAGACCCAGCTCCACATTTACAGCTGCCTACCCCGTAAAACTGGAAGGACTAAGTCTTCAGGTCTCATCCCAGGAAGTGTGACTGGAGATATCATAGAATCATAGAATCATTATGGTTGGAAAGGACCTCTAGTTTTTGAGCTTGTTTCCATGCGTCAGGATCATCAAGTCCAACCTTCATCCTAACATCTCTCTAACCACTAGACCATAGCCTCAAGTGCTACATCTACTCGTTTTTTAAAC
>JAVSBS010011182.1:92390-124613 GCA_033124195.1 Coracias cyanogaster
TTCCTCCCCTTTCTTTTTGCTCTGCTGAGGAGGGAGAGGGGAAGAAAAGGGGGGGTGATAGAGTGGCTTGGTGGGCATCTGGCGCTCAGCCAATGTTAACCCGCCACAAACCTTTCCAAGACATTTTATTTTGCAGAAACACTCAACTTAAGACCTTTTGGTAAAGCCATATCCTGGAAGTAAAATAGCAACATGTATTGATTAAGCATCTCCAAAAAGTAACCAAAACTATTTGCAATTTTGGATAAAGCTAAATGAGTTTATCTCCAAAAAAGGAGAAAAAATTGGTAAATCCATTAAAATGTTTTGCCATTTCATTTTGAACGGTGGTAAATAACTGGTAAGTGTCTCTAATCCAACAAATTATTTTTGAACTAGAAGGTGATATCTGACTGCAGTTTAGCACAGTCCATATGCATGCCCAACATGACCTTGAAACCAAATATTACTTCAGGTTTTCTTTATGCACAGTATTATTTTTTTTGGCTTACTAATGCCTCTGCCACACAGATCCTTTCATAACTTCATGGTGTTCCATTACATGAAAGATCTAATATTTGGAATCACCATCTTTATCTGAATTGAAAACCATTATCTTATCCAATCTGACAAAAGTTTTTCAAAACATTCTCTTTTAATGCCAGCTCCGTATGTTTCCTTTGACCTGACCAAACCTTCATGTGACATCCTTTAAGGGTTGATGGCATCAGTGGATAGTGCCGTTGGTGCCTAAGGACAAAATATTTTTTCGTAAATACATTTACTAAGAAATGATGACTGTCTTCACATCTTTGCCTCTTGCAGTTCACCTCTGGATTACTTGGCAGGCATTTTTGTGCTGGTGTTACAGGTCTAAAAACAACATCCATAATGAATTTTCCGTTTTTATATTATTTGGAGCTTTTCTGGAAGAAGTTGTTTGGTTGGTTTTTTTTTTTAAGTCTGAAGAAATTTCATCTCTATTCTCTGCATAGTCTCAACCTCTTTTTGGCAAGCCACAGCATTTTTGACAGAAGCAGCTGACCCCACTAACCCCTGAAGATCTGCTTGGGGCTTAGGGTAGAGGAGAAAGACACTGTTTCATAGATCATGATAAGACAAACAGCTTCATCAGTGCTGTAGTCATCTTCCATCATTTGCTTTTGGAAACACTGCTGTGGGGTGCAAAACCTGACGTCTTGTATTGCAACTCATCTCCATCACCGTCTGTTCTTCATCCTCCCCTGAGAACAACTCCTTGTCTTTGCTAACCTTGAAAAAACCAACTCAGCACAAATTGTCCACATTCATTTCCCTGAGAATCAGGCAATACTGAATACAGATAATAGCCCGTTTATGTTGACTCTTGTTTTTCCACCTTGTAAACACCCTCTGAATTTATATTCCCATCATTCTTGCTATAATATTGTTCCCTAAGCCATAAAAAGAACAATTCTAAGCTTCTTGACAGCTAATATTTCTGTTCAGCAATATTAATGCATTGTAAGTCTGACCTTAATATTGATGCATCACAGTCTGATCCTACTCAGTACGGAGTTCCCATCATGACTTTTAGTGTGCCCTGATGTTCATGGAAGGCGAAGGTGTTTCGCAGTCAGCAGGATTGGACTTCAAAGCAGCAGTAATGGTACAAAACAGATCTATGATGCTTACGGTCACTCTAAATGTTAGACACATTTGCAGGAGCTAAACTCTTTTGGGAAGGGATCCTATAAGAAATGGCATCCCCCTGGGCTAGATATCAGCAAGAAAATAAAGAAGCTTTACATCTTCACGCTGCTATTGAGAAAAATGGTGGTGGTGAAGTGAGATCTGTGTAACGTGTAATTTTAACTAAACACCAATGGGTCACATGCACAGCATGTTTGTGTGAGCAGAGTTTAGCTTTAGGTTTCTTTAGCTGTATAATTCATTTTTATGTTAATCACTGCATCTGCAAAAATGCTTTACAGCGTTCACGTTATGTGAAAGCTGTGACGATGCTTGGAATCACAGTCTGCTTGATGAGCAACAGGCATCTATTAAAAACCCAACAATTATGAGCTACAAACCCGCATGCACCTCCCCACATGCTGCATTACATCCCTTTCTCCCACAGATAAAAGAGCCATCTTGTACCTGAAGCTGTAACTTACACACAAAGACATCCTAGCCCAGTTTCATCTCAGTTTCTGTTAGACTAGAGGGGTCAAAAACCTTCAGAAATAAAACCAGAGGGCTCAGCTGGATAACTTGATGTACAAAATTAAGCCCTCATTCTTGCTTCATTCATTTCCATGCAAATATGTTTCTAAGTGCTTCTAGTGTTGCTTACTGGTTTATGAGCCATGATCATGGAGGGGAGGGAAACAACCAAAATCCAGAGTCCTGGGGCCAGGCCACCCTCACTTCTGCTCTATCCTTTTTTGCCTTCTTTTTTGCTAAATTTTAGTGCTCTTTAAGCTCTGAGCAGAGCCAACAAAGACATCCTTGAAGGATTTCCCTTCCTTCTCAAGGACCTCAGCACAGCCAGACCTGTTTGAAACAGCTTTGTTTTCTGGCTACTGACTGATAAAGTCATTGAGATAATGAGAAATTCAACCAAATGAGAATTAAGATTTCCAGCTGTGTTGCATGCTTACGCACACTGGTCATGAAGGCTGGGAAAGTAGAGGTCAGCCTTGCCCAGACCAACTCATTTCCTGATCAGCTGATAGGTGCACCCCAAATTCTGCAGATGGGGAAGCTGATAATGAAGATTAAAACCTGTATTTTCTACAATAAGCTGCTCAGTTCTTTTCCTCGCCTTGCCATCTCACATTTGAAGTACCACCCAAATTGTGTCCCTGGACAATTTACTAGAAGCTGAAAGCTGCAGCCAAAGATTGACACATTTGGGTACTTTGGAGGAATTAATGGATTAACTCCCAGTCAAAACCACTTTAGCATTCTCCCTTCATAGTGTGCAAAGTTAAATTACTCTGGGCAGTGAGGTAGAGCTACTGGCTTAAAAAAACACCAGAAACTCAGCTATAATTTTATCAGACCTTCAATACAGAGTGATAACGCTTCTTGTTCTCTAGCACTTCACAGTGGCAGCTTTCTAAGTCATGCAACAAGCACAAGGAGTCGAGGAACAGTGTCTGTGTCAGGAGCCAACACCACCATGACCCACCACTTCTGCAGGGAGAAAAGGTTTAGGGCAAGGGAGGGCTGAGGGAACAGATCCAACAGCTGGGTATGGCAGGCAGACAGCATCAGACTGGGAATGTGGCATTCCTTTCTGACTAGGAGGGATGCTGGCTGTAGGAAAAGACCCTCCACGGTCATATCATGTATTTGCCACCACTTGAGGCTTATGTTTTCCATTTTTATTTTTAACAGAGATCACCACAGCTTCTCCTAGAGAAAAGAACATAATCTCAGGATGGAGATGTTTGCACTTCAGCTATTCAGGGACCCAGATCAAAGGCTTCACTGGCTTAAATCTGACCTTGACAAGCAAGTAACACATTGGGGAAATACCCTCTTCTCTTTCCCCATTAACCCAGGCCACAGCAATGCCTACTGCCTGCTGCCAGCAAACCAAGGGGCCACTCTGCTTGATTTTCAAAACAGACCTTTTAACGTTAAAGGTATGTGCCTCCATGGTGGGAAAGACGGCGGCAAAGGGAAAGGCTGGGTGAAACATTTGCTGTCATATCTGAGACAGCTTCATGTGGCTTCCCATGCAGCAGTGGCACTCAGGCACATTGTTCTGGGCATTATCACGTGCAGATCACCAAAAGCATATCAAAGCAAGAAGGGAGAAAGCTGTAGACTTTTAAATTTTGCCACAAACACCCCCTCACACACAGAGAAAACAAGGTTCATACTTGCAGCCTGTGGGTGCCTTAGGCTAGAACCTTAAATGCATCAGCAACTATTTGACTGGCAAATGTTTGCAAGCACATTTCCACATAGCTGGAAAATAAATCACACCCATTTTCAGAATTACTTTCTGAGCATCTGGTTTACGCAACAGACTTTCTTTAACATCTCAAGCACTTTTGAAAACCTTTGTGCCAATGCTTCCCCTTCATCTGCTGAGTCTGGAGACTTCTACTTGGGTTTTCTTTTTTTCTCTTGAAGTCACAGAAGCTACATTTTGCTGCAACATGATCTGCTGTCACCGCTTACTCACTGGGGTGCTCAGCTGGGATGTACAGTTCATGTCATTATCATAGTTGGTAAAATTTTTAAGTGCTGCAATGTCAACTGCTGTAAATCAGTGTAAATTAAGTGCTTTGTTGAACATGTCCAGGTCTCCAGGTTTTATTCCTCTAGGAAGTTGTTGTGCTTGGTTCAGCCATCATCATTTTATGCCGCCATCAGTTGCCTGATCACACAGGCCAACACTGAACTCAGCAACATCCCCTCAGAAGTCTACTTTCAGACAGTCCTGTCACTGGTTCCTGGGGGCCCAGCTCATCCACTGCCCACTGTGGTGCCAGCATCACCTACTGGACACAACAGACAGAGATGGCTCCCTCAATGGCCCTTCACATGGAAAGAGAGAGCTCAGCAAGATGCAACCAGCCCCAACAGAAGACACACCCACAGGAAGCTCTTCTAACTGAGTGACTCCTGGTTAATATAATCCTGACCTCACCCATCACCCCAACCATCACCACCTGGGTGAGGGCAGAGACATGGGTGGGCCAGGTTCTGCCTCTGAAACACGAGGTCAATCAGGAAAGCAAAACATCCCTCTAGGTTGTGACTCATTCACAGGTCAACTGCAACTTGGGGCCCACAACTCAGGCCCCAGAACTTCAGAAGTGTGCAAGATTTTGCTGTCCTGAAACAATGTACAGCAGTTTGGTGTCTACCTTGTACATTGAGCTATACATGCCCTAAGCTAGACAATGTAATTCTCAGACCTGTCCCTCTCCCAAGAACAGTTGTCCCATTTATTCCTTACCTTACAGGAACAAGGATGTCAGTGCTAGCTAGTCTTGTGCATCCTGGATATGAAAATTATCTAGGTTTTTTTAATGCTAAGATGACTCCATTAGAGTGTCTTATTTGCATGTGTGCTGAAGCATTTTTGCATCATTTCTCCCAGCTAGAAATGACCATAAGTGCAACACTGAAACCCAGAATTCAGATCCTGAAGGGTTTTTTTGTAAAAGAAGCATCTAAGGGTGTCCCTGTCCACACTATGCCATTGTCAAGCCAATAGACGTAGACAGAAACACTCCCTTTGGCAGTTATATCTGGAAACGCATCTCATGGACGGAAAGAGACAAAATAAGGAAGCTGAAGAGCGGTGAGAAGAGAGACATGGCTGAAAACCTTCATTAAACACACTGTGGAGACACATTCTGTGTCCTGCACGTAACTGAAAAGCTCATTTCAAGTTTCCCATGTACCATGTTAGAAAATTAAGCTGTCAGATCTGCTTATGGGCAACATGCTACCCTATGAAACACATTTTCTCTGTTCACTGGTATAGTGCATTTTAGCAAATCTTCCTTCTATTATTCCGTCAACACTATTGTCATTCCTAGAATAAAAGCCATCTTCTTTGAGTGGGATGTTGAGATCCCACACTGTTGATAGATAGTGATAGTGCTGTAGGCTTGAAAAGTGCCAAGGACCTACACTGGCATTTCACACCAGATCTCAGTCTCAAATTTGAGCAGAAATACATTGAAAAAAGAAGCACTTGTGACATTCAGCCTAACTTCTGCTCCCCTCCTTGGTGTGCCTGTCTCTCTCCACAGAGTATACAAGGAGCCTAGGGCAGACACACCTCTCAGTTAGGTGTTTCAGACAGTGGACAATAGCTGTGATCCATCCAGATGCTCTTCGTGTGCTCTTTTTGATGCTCTTCATGTGCTGAGCACAGAAATTTATCCCACCCTCCCCGCCCTAGGGAATGGCTGCAGCCACAGGACAGAAACCACCCAGCAATGGGCTGTGTCTCTCCCTTAGCTGTAGAGGAGCCTGATCTAAACCAGCTCTACATTCATAAGAAGCAGGAAAAGGTCTAATTTTTGTCAGTGTACCACACCAAAATACATTTAGCTCCGTACACCTTCCTGCAGGTATGATTTTCTTGCAGCTCAACAACCTGTACTAGAAATCTATCTAGAGCTCTATTTTATCATTCCAAAGAAATTAAAATTACTGTACCGATGTCCTCCTTCTTACCAGCAAGTTAATGAAATCAGACAACCCAAGTGGTAATGAGTAAAACATTGTCAATGAAGTACATAAAAGTCATTTTGGCTGAAGGGATGTTGATGCCAAAGGGAGTGACTCACGAAGCAGACTGGGTTGCAGGAGGGTAGACTGAAGGATTCATCATCAAATTAGTCTTTCTGCAAAAGCATTCCAAGGCTAACAACTGTGAATGTGCTGAACATCTAAGAGCTTTGAAGAAGTTTAACCTGAATAATTCTCCATGTTAACCTGCATTTTGCTATTCTCCTTTCCAAAAGTAGAAAACAAAAATATCATTGCAGCAAACCAGGGATATCAGCATTTTTAGGGTAGGTTCTTCACTGGTGTAAAATAGCTATTCCTACTCTGGCCGCAGTGGGATCTGTGATGGGAGTGAAGCAACTTAGAAACAACCGACCAACTGAAGTTTGTTAGCATAAACGCTTTGGGGAATAATTTGATCTAAGTAATGTATTACTACAGGGAAGAGCAGACTGGTGCCCTGGCCATGGCCAGCATCCACCTGGAAGAAGGCTGAACAGAAATCACTCTGTGAGGTCTGGCACCAGGAACAAGATCACAGACAGCACTTGGCTTTGGTCAGTGGCATCTTTGCCTTAGCCCAGTGGCATCTTTGCCTTAGCCCAGTACACTAAGCTCAAGTAGAGCACCTCAGTTTTGAAATGCTACTGCCTCTGATAATGAGAAAAGCTGTGAAGAAGGGTACATCTGCTTTGGATTTTCAATACAAATGCTTATGCTTGGTAATGACTTCAAAGCAATGGCACTGAGTACCATTGAGAACTTTGGACACCTCTTCCTCCTCATGTGGTTTTTCAGCTGGCCAGGTATTGTCACTGGCACCAGGAAACATAAACTCAGAGGGGGAAGGGAGGGGGCCTCCTGGATCATTTTGCTATTAAGATATGATTCCAGCCAGGAAAATGTTTCAAGACCTTTTAGGTCATTTTAGACATCAGATATTTAGGAATGTTTTGATTTAGAAATTATGTCTGATTAGACATGATTTTAGAAATCATGTCTGATTTAGAAATCAGACATTTTAGGAATGTTCTGATTGGCTTATGAGCAACCTGTGGACTTGGAAGAAGTGTAATTTTCACACCAGTTTGCAAAGCGTTACTTTTAAAGACTATGAGATCAATTTTCTGTATTTTCTTAACAGGAAAATAATCTTGATAAGAAATAATTTTTTTACTAAATACACTTCTGCCTTGTCATTCTTTGGCTCAAACACCACTGAGACAGCTACTGAAGTGTAGCTCTCAGAGAAGTGTGTAATGAGTTGGAGGGACTGCAAGCTCATTTTTAATGTCTCTAGACACATGGAGACATATGCACTCCAGGCTTTTACTCTTGTCTATAATCCTTTGCAAAGATCTCTCTTCCAAGGGATATGTATAGTCTATTGGTGATATGTGAACATTTAATAACAGGGAAAAAATAAATGAAACATTCATTTTGGGGAGCAAGCAATAGATTTTAGCCATCGCTCACTCAGCCAGAGGATAATTTTGCTTACAGTTCCTATTGTCCGTTTACCAGGTCCAAAGCTTTCTACAGTCAAGGTGAATATTCCCAGTATTTGAATGGCTTGTGGACTGAGAGAAGAGTCAGTCATTGGAAGGGCCTTGTGAAGACATTTGTTTCCATATATGGTTGAGCATCGCATGGTTTGCACAGGCAGCCCAGTAGCCTGCACCTAGAATCTCCTAGCCAAATCTGGGTGAGGAATTGGTTAAAATTCATGTCATTCTGCATCACAAGGACAGCCTGTTGGATACTCTGGTTCTGCGTTCAGTCCCTGGCGTAATTATAACCATTACATGGAACACACAGAGGGGTTATTAAATAGCTGTACTGTTTAAGTATGCACTAATGATATAAAGCACAGTACAAGGACAGCACAGAATGTCTCCTAATAAAAGTAGCCTGCATCTCTGGCATCCATCTAAATTAAAAACCTTCTCAAAATTATAACCTTAAGTAACTATGCACTTCAGAGGCAGCTGTGAAAGAGTTAGAACTAACTCAATCAGCTAAATTATGTGTAAATGGCTCCATTTTTATTAGCGGTCTCCAATGTGTACAAATCTCAGCGGTAAAGCAGCCACAACAAATGGATTACTCCATTATCTATTATCATCACTTTCCTTTCTGTCAAAACATTTCTCCAACCCTAAAGACTAGCTTATAAATTTAAAAAACCCAACTAAACAACAACAACAGCAACAGAAAAGCAAACAGAAAAAAATTCCTGCTTAAAATTCCATTGCTTGGTTGCTTTTCCTGAAGATAAAACATGCACTCTGCCCTGTGATATTTGAAAATGCTGCAGAGGGGAAAATAAAAGGCCATTTTTACTAGGCACACTTTGGTAAAATCACTCCAGACAATTATGATACTTGTAAATGCAACCTACTCCAAACACTGCTTGCATAAAAAATACATGGGATATAGAAGTCCCCTATCAGCTTCTCTTCTCTTTCTCTCTAAGTATAGGCTGCCATACCTCCTAGCGGAAAAAAAAAGTGAGTACAAAAGAAATTCTCATGGATTCAACAGCAAGGATGGGACTTCAACTGCTTAGATGCAGCTGTCACTTGAGATATGCCATGGTCTGCCCAGGAATTACAAGAGGCAGAACATCATGCAAGAGAATAAATGCATTATGAGTCCAAGCAATTTTTCCTTGAGATGAGAGAAGATGAAAGGTGTCTGCCGAACTCAGTACCAAAATTTATCCTAATTTCAATCAACAAGCAGTTTTCTGAACCAGAGGGTGGTCCCACAGTGTAATGTGGTGGAAGAGATTGCCTTTAGTCAGTAAAGGTTTTCAAGGTAAGCCAAACAGATGATCCCTCTGAAAAACTGAGAAGGATCTGTGCTTAGCCATAGTAAAGGGACAGTGTTTCTTCTCATACTTCATGACAGAAAGGCCAAATTCCACTCCAGTAGACCCAAGTGTGTCTCCCACTGTGCAAGGGATGCACCAGCAGAGTCATGTTTTTTGACCTACAGTTACCTCATGGTTCCAAGAGAAGCTCATTTGGACGTCCTAGAGAGGAGGCTGTGATGTAGAAAGGCAGCCGTGGTTTAGTTCTCTGAGTATATATGTGCTTGTAATGGAAGAAGTCATAAACATCCTTGAATAAATGAATGTCTTATGGCTCACGCTGCACCTGATGAGTGGGTTCCAGGATCACTGCCTGGAAGAACATCTTTGCATACACAGAAGTACATTCACAGGTGTTTCCTCCACAGCTTCCACTGCCAACTAAGGCCAAGGGCCTGAAGCTATAAATGAAGGCAGCCTGGGAAAAGCCAACACAGAAAGTAGGCTCCAGTGCTTGGTAGACTTGCTATGCTGCATTTGCAAGTGCTTAATTCTTAGTAATTTTCATAACACATCACTGCCTTAGAGTTGCCCATTATCCAATTCAACAAAAATGTGCCAAGAGTAAAGCAAGGAAGAAGCTAATCTTTAGTAAGACAGAGTGGACAGAATAAGAAGGAGTATTGGTCATGTTTCTCAGGCAAGGTATGGAAGGATGAGGAATAAATAAAATCAAAGATATAGGAAATTTACCATTGGGCGTGGAGACCACTTCTTTTCTCCTCAGGCAAATGTAGTGGGAGGGCCTCACCAGGGATGATAGAGAGTGGGTGCTTTCTGAAGACACCTCTGGCCAGACCATGATCGTGGGAGGCGAGCAGTGAAGGTGTGACATCTCCTGGCAGAGTTGAAAACTGAGCCCTGCTCCCTCCTTTCTCAGGAGAGCACAACAGTGTAAGATAAGGAGGGAGATTCTTTCATCTCTGTAATATTTATCTGTAAAAAATACCAGCTTGATTTTTGAGGGGAAGGTTGCAGATAACTACTTATATATCCAATTTCAGGGAATAAGGTCCCTGTCTTCTGCGTTATCACTTGGCTTGCTGCAAGTGATCACATATTGGGGACTACCCAGCATCCCTACTGGCTGTTACAAGCCAAGCGTTTTCATAACCTGGAGTCAAACACTAAAAAATACTAGATAGACATAGGTGGAATTTATGATGTTTAAATATGACTCGGAAAGTGTTGACTTCAGGTGGTTGCCTACTCAGCCTGTTTTCTGAGTTTCTGTCTGATTTTTCCCAATATTCCCTCGTGCAACATAGGGGGTCTCAATACCCAAAGCAGCATCACTTTCCAGTCAAGACATCCAAGTCCCTTCTCAGATCTGAGTCTTAGTCACAAGACGATTTAAACTAGGAATGTAAAGAGAAAATGTCATGGCTTTTTGTGTAAATTGTTGGACAGTGACTTCAGGAGTCAAGCTACAAGCTTTGCATAGGGAAGGAACATCCTTTCTCCGATATTAGGGCTTCTTCATTTTGGATAGTGTTTCCCAGAGTTTTATGATGCTGATTTATCAGTGAAGATCTTGCTCTGTATATGGTGGCCTTTAGAGCACTGAAATGCCACTCTGAAAACATGGATATTCCCCCTAAAACCACTGAGTCACCCAGAACACCCAGTGTGCAATGCCAGGGTGGAGTGTATGAAAAGGGGCTCACTGGAGAGCTTATCTGCAACAATCCTGACCAGAAACGGTCATGAAAATGCAACCAACATTTCCATTATCCATGCCTTCACATTCAAACAAAGCAAGGCATCAGGAAAAAAAGGAGGGATAGAAAAATATACAGACGCTGAACCTTCCCAACCACTTTACAGAGATGTGGTAGGAGCTGGGTATTTTCTATACCTCCAAAAATTGTTCTCCCCTCCTTTAATGAGATGCTGGCTATAGTCTACTATTGTCCTGTGAATGCTTTGTGCAACCCCTGATGGATTCACCTAGACGTCTATCTACAGGGATCTCTCAAGGCTGGCCTAGAAAAGACATTACATAGGGAGGAGTGTATGTCCTCCAAGATTTGGGGTAAATGACCAGTAGTGAAATAACATGGCTGCCACTATTGGTTTTGCCAAAGACTCGTTACATGACCTTGGAGAGGGTGTCTTTTTGTGCAGATCTCCATCTGTAAAATACAGAAAATAACTCTTCCTGTACTGTACATCATACAGTTGTTGTGATGCTTAATTAAAGCATTTAGAAAGTCTTTCAGGAGCGGCAGTCTATAAATGTTAAACGAGGCTGTTATTCTTCTTCTCCCATGGTTACCATCAATTGTTTTATTGATCTAGTCCATTATAGACTCAGGAAAAGAGTTGTTTATTACAGTGAGAACTTAGTGTTGAAATATTTCTTTTCTCACTGGACTCAAATCTTGCTCCCACAGATGTTCTTAATCATCAAACATCGGCTTAAGTCTACAAAAAGGGGCAGGAAAATACTGAGTATCATTCCCTACTAACTAAAAGCCTTTTTTTCTGATCTTTCCATTAAAAACTGACATGCTTAGTTTATTGACATCTATTGGGACTTTCATAGAAAGAATTTCAATAGAAAAAATATCTCTGCTCTTCAATTACAGCTGGATGAAAAACTAGTTGATATCAATAGGAGGCTTCCCACTATTGCACAAAGCTTTAAATCAGATTTTAATGCCCTGCAATCTGATGGTGTATAAAAATTTCAAGTGATTTCACCGAGAATTTTGCATGCAAAGAAATTGTACAATCAGTCCTCAGTATTTAATGCTTTTAGGACAAGTGAATTGATGCCAGTGTAAAGAAATGATTAATAGCAAAAGATAATTTAGTTACAAGCACTGTTAAATTTTCTTTCTCATTACTGTGAAAGTGTATTCATGCTAAAAATCCAAAACATGTTGTACTAGCTCCATGCAAAAGCAGCGTTTCTAAGATGTCAAAGTATCTTGGTAGTCCAATAATTATAGAATCCCTGAGAATCCTACGTACTTACATTATTCAAAGAACTATTTTTAATTAGTTCACAAGTTAGGCAGCAGTTGATAACATAACATTTAACATTTCTGAGAAAGCTGAGCAATAAATAGGTGCTTTGTTACTGTGCTCCCTTCTTTTTCAATTACAGGGAGAATAACATTTTTACAAGGAATGAAACAAAGGTTAATTTGCAATTAGAGCTTTATGATGGGAAGAGGCTCTGTTGGTGAGTCCTATGACTCACAAGTCCATCAATGAGAAAAAAAAAAAGGAAAGAGAGGTCAAAAAATACTCCACAGGCATGTTCTGGTACTTGTCCATTGGTTGGCAGTTCCCAGCTCAAATTAGGTCCTGTTAATGAGGCATGCACATCTGAGGTGGACTCTAGAGAGTGAAGATGAAAATTTACCTACATAAAAGAGAGATTAGGAAAAAAAGTGTTATCATTCCTTGACAGGAATGAGAAACTAGGACATTAGGTGGTTTGCCAAAAATGGCAGCAGAAATAAGAAGAGGGCTCCTAGCTTGGAGTCTCATTATAAGATAAAGCCTGGTTTTATGTTCTTTCTTCTATGGTCCTGCATGAATCACTGTGGGTTAGGTGAGGGTTTGAATTCACAAGATGGCAGCTGATCTGCGGAAATAGTCCACAGCCACTTACTGTGATGTGCTGGAGGGAATGGGGAAGGGGTGAGAGCCTATATTCAGGTATCTGCTGGAGGTCAGCTCTTGTCTGTCCGTAGTTGCCATATCAATACCTGCAGGGCAACTTCAGAGCTCTGTGCATTTGGTTTGGATACTGGAGCAATACTTGGGTAGCTTCAGTGAAATAACACTGCCGTAATGACTAATGCTCAGTCACTCCTGAAAATGATATGTGTGCAGGAGAAAGAGGGAGATTCTCCTTGCAAAGCAAAAGTCTAAAATAAAATACGGTGTTGTAAAGCCCCAGGAATCATTTGCAATAGGGTTCTGTGGTCTATGCTAGTCCTTGGCATACACTGCCAGTCCTTGGCTGACACAAGCCACCCTTCCCTAACCATTACAATAGGAAAACACCTCACTTGTTGACAGTACACCAATGAAAGGGGATCTTTAACCCTCCTTAGAAGGGAAAATCATCCCTGATCCTCCTGCAGGACACAGGACAGGAACAGACTGGACACATATCCTTCTGCTGCTAGCATCACACCTGAAGACTGGCCTTATGGATATATTTAATGGCAGGGTATCACCATGGCTAATGAGTCTAAGGTGCTTCTCTTTCCTCCAATAACAGAATTCTGCGTGAGATGGAAGAGCATGTGCATTTAAGACAGTAGGTATGTCTCTATTCTTCCACCCAGGGTTCGAGCAAGGGTTAAAACTATAGTCAGCCACCAATTTCATTATTATAAAATAAAAATGTAATAGATCTGTAAGACTTCCTCACTATTGAACTACATTTTTGAACACAGATTTAATTATAAATGCAAGGCTTATATTTAACTTAAGCGCAGCACAGGCAAATTTGGACACTGCTTTTATTTTATTTTGTTGAACCAGCTCTTGAAGTGGCTGAAGGAGAGTGATTAGTAGAGGCTGGCAAAGCCAGTGCCAGGTGTGGCCACACAGTGGCAAGCAAAGCAATTATGCAGCATGAAGGTATACCACCTCAGCTATGGAAGCTTCTGCCATTAAGGAGTGTGCAAGTGCTTCAGATACCTTGGCTCGATTGTTTATGAATATTTCTGCATAGCGTAAGTCATTGATATTCATCATAAATCAGGAAAAAATAGTACATGAAAAATAAAAACTGAAGTTTGTATGTGTCGTCTGACTTTGAAGCCTGTAATAATCTTTGGGTTTTACAGTTAAGCTTCTTCTAGTAATTACAAGGCCAAATTGTCCTTTAAAATGAAGAAGGTGGAGAATAAAAAGGGAAAATCCAGTCTGTGCTCAGGCTGGAGCTACCATCCACCTACCACTTCCTCACACTCTTGCTCACCTGGAGAAGAGTAAGGATGCAAAGTAGGGTGCTTTATTGTCCATGCATGCAGGGTTAAACTAAAGCACCATCCAGTGCTCCAGATAAGTGTGCACCATCCTGGAAGATGGCCCCAGAAGAGGGACCATCATGGTTTCAGTGGAGCAACTTCTCTTCAGCTGCCTTAAGTCGATGTCATTTCCAGCCCTTCCTTTGTTATCTAGCTTGTGCTTTCACTTCAGCCTATGGTGGATTTCAAACTTCATGACAAAATTTGGAGAAGTATCCTTGGAGGAGTCTGAAGCAAATCACTGAGTGGCCCAAATGCTGGGTGCTCATCAGCAGGAGGCAGAGCCAGCCCTTGCTGTGATTCATGGTCCCAATGCTAGGGCACTGGAGGGGTCATCGTCATGCAACACCTTAAATCAACCTGTCTTCCTTCACATTTAAAACTTCCGTTGATTAATGGTGCTGAAAGTCTGATAAATGAGAATCAGCTGAGTTATGCATACAGATATCTGGGCAGATTAAATAATTAATCATCCTGTAATTAATAAAGACAGATACTGGCTTTTTCTGAATTTTCCTCCTTCTCTCCTCACACAGATTTTCAAAAGGTTTTTGACAAAAATAACTACAGACACCAGCAGCTAATCCTGCTTTGTGGGGGAGAGGGACCCCACTACATCGTTAATGTGGCAAAATCTGTGCATACATTTGAGCAGTAATGAGATCTCCAGGGCAAAGAATGACATCTGTTCGAGAACTTCTAAAATACAGGTTAATTTACACCAGCCAAAACTCTTTGAAGCCAGGCAGTGTGATTTTCCCTTGTAGACTTAATGTACTAGCGTCTGACAAGCATCCAGCCCTCAAAGGCCTTGCCATTACTTAGCTGCCGGTAAACGAGTCTATCAAAGCACTTTATAAATAATACAACCAAATAATCAGTTGGCAGAGGAGCAGCTGAGTCCTTGGGCATCATCATGTGAATGGTCATTTGCCCCAGAGTGTCCATGTCTACATTAATGGACCAAATGCCCACGACCGCCTTTATTTCCACTATTATCTTCAAGAAACTCAAGCACATGAGGACTAAATAAGAAACAACATAAGGAAAAGGCTGAGAGTGTTGGGATTGTTCAGCCTTGAGAAGAAAAGGCTCCAGGGAGACCTTATTGCAGCATTTCATACTTAAAGGGGGCTTACAAGGAAGATGAGTACAATCTTTTTTAGCAGGTCCTGTTGTGACAGGACAAAGGATGATGGTTTTAAACCAAAAGAGGGAGATTTAGACTAGATATGAGAAAGAAATATTTTACAGTGAGGGTGGTGAGACACTGGCCTAGGTTGCCTAGAGAGGTGGTAGATGGCCCATCCTTGGAAACATCCAAACATTCTAATAGAGCTGGGAATTAAAAGAAAAAGTAAAACTGGAAGTTGGGGTTGTCTTTCTTCAGGATAGACCAGGCAACTTATTCCTCTTACTTTCCTGGTCAAATATTACTTTTCCCTTTTCATCAAAAGAAAGAGGAAAAAAGATATTACAACAAAATTACCAGAGTAGTTAAAATATTTTTGATATATTTAAAAGGCAGATTGAGCTAGAAAATGTGCATCAGCAGGGATTATTTGTAGAGGGTGATGGCTGAACTGGGCTATTGGTTCAAGCGCTCTGAAGAAACACTTCTCAGTCTATTCCTGATGCACTTTCTTATCAGAATATACTTGTTTGGGATCCTGCACCTTAGGTCTTTGTGGGACTAGAAATGGTCCTTAGGAGGACCACCATGGAGGACAAATGGTAGCCTAGAAACTGTCTAACAGGTGTTGAAAAACCTGTGACCCAGCAGAACTTTTCACTTTTGTTAAACCAATTTATCTAAAGCAGTTTAGCCTTGGGAAGGTTAAGAGAGAAATAAATTGCAACCTATTAGCCCTTGCATGAGGAGAATCTCATACAGGACTCAGCTCTTCAGGCTGAAGCAAAATTCATAATGATCTCTAACGGACAATAGCTGAGGCTGAGCAAATTCAGACTGCAAATAAGGGTCTCGGGTTTTTCTTTGTTTCATTATGTTGTTTATTTCTTGTTGCTGTTTAAGAAGAATGGTTACTAATATTTAGAACAACTTAGCAGAGTATATATCTGTTTACCCATCAGCTGCAGACCTCCAAGCAGTTCTTCCTAAAAATATATGCCACTGCCTTTTCAAAAGTTATAGACTTGATACGGAAAATATTGGATGATTTTCTAATGCAGAAGACTAGAGGCTCATAATGTTTTCTGGCCTTTAAAAGCCATGAACTCACAAATTTGGAAGAGATAAAGCAATTGAAAATCACAGACCACTAGCAGAGAGAATTAGTCAAGTCCACATGTGTCTTAGACAAATCAATTTATTTCCCCTTGTCTGAAAAGCCCTTTTAACAAATTATTTAATGGGATTATTCTAAATCTTTTTCAAAAAGTCAATCTCAAATCTGGTTTCAGACATTACCTTCTGTAATAATCTAGACATCATTCCTAAAATTCCCTCAATAATGCTGGGTTGAGTATATGACAAATCTAGGCTACAGAAGAGCTACAGATACCCCAAGAGATCCTGCTCAGTGGGATGCTGTGGGAAAAGGTGCTGTCTGTTTTGCACAGTTACCAAACACAAATGAGATTTTTTTTAAAAAAAAAAGAGCGCTAAATTAATGGAGCAATACGGACACTATCAGGAATGCAGCAGGAAGTAATCAAGTACAAGATCACGTTGCTTGTGTGACTGTTGCCATGACATTCAAAAAGCACTTACTATTATCATAGACTATGAATATTCTGTTGGCTGATTGATAGTCTGTGGCTTTTTTCCTTGTAAGCAAATGCAGTGACAATATTAAGCAATTACTGATAATGTCACCCAGCTGCTTTCCTACTGCCTGGGTGATGGGATTTCTGAGCTGCAAAAAAAACAATAGATTTATTAAAGCCTGGAGCGTCCCCCTCTGTTCGCTGGCATTGCGTTTGACCAGTGACAGCACAGCAGAAGGTTTCATTATAGCAAATGAAAGAAACACATCCTCAGTAAACTTTACTATGGGAAGTACTGTGGGGATTGTTTAGCTCTGATTACGTCAGTGAGACTCTCTAAACATAGCAATTAAAAATGCAGTTGGTAGCAATGTAGCCTGTTTTAAGACATCTGCATGCTTGAGAAGTTTATACAGGGTTAAACTTGCTAAAGTACATTTCCTGATTAGTAATTAATCAATTTCCAAGGAACTTGGTAGATTCACATAGAACAATGTTGAGGGACACTTTTTCCTCAATTAGGTGTTGCACTAGCAACCTGCCAAGAGCTATTGTGTTGGGCTTAATTTATGGGTGATTTAGCAAACTGTGTCTGTCTTTTTCCCTTAATTATCCAGCAAGGACTGTGTGTCATAGAATCATTAATGTTGGAAAAGACCTTTAAGATCATCAAGTCCAACTGTCAACACAACACTACCATGACCACTAAACTGTGTCCTGAAGTCCATGTCCCAGCATGCAGCATCTTACCAGGAGCCAAGCAGAAGTCTGGGTTTGGATTAAAGTCTGAATGTTGGCTCTTGCTGTTGTTGGTTGTGAGAGAGCCACTGCAAGTGTAACGGGAAGATCTGCAATGAACCTCAGTGTGGGATCTGGGGTTGGTCTTTGGCCACAAGCTACACTTGCTTTCAATGGTCAGCACTAATATCAACACCTCATGAAAGCAGTTACGTGAGGAGCTGGAAGATACTTCTATTATTTCATGCTTGAGAAAAAAAAGTTTTAGCTGCGCTTCTGTGCCAGCTTTTTATTATTTGTCCTGGAAAAGAGAAATGCAGGTCACACTTCAGAGATGCAAAGAGGCCATCTCCTCCCATCACTTATGCTGCTCCCTCCTTGCACACATAAGGCTCGCAAGGTGTGAGAGGATCTGGTCCAAAGTGTACAGTGTCTCCATCAGCCCTAAGAAGCACAGTTCCTATGGCTTGCAGCAGAGATCAAAGGCTGTCTCCTCATTTGCTGTTAGCTGGTATGGCTATAATGCAGTCAAAGCAGACACAGCAAATTACACAAGCTAAAGATTTAGCCCTAAATTCATTGGGGTTTGTTGGAGTCACTCTAAAACCCTATAAAATGCAATAGATTACTACTCTACTCATGGGATTTTAAAGCATTTTATGGCAGGACTTTTATTTTATATTAATTTTTATAGGATGATTAAAGTAAATCTGTTGCAATAGACATGTTTTCTGTAAAATTTTACAACATTTTGTCAATAAAAATCGTCATGTGGATATCTGTGGAGAGAAAAATATTGGAGGTTGGCAAATTAGAAAAGATGTGAAAGGTTTCACAACAATAAAAGGCAGCATCTTACTGGCAGGGTAAATCTCCATGCCAGGAAGAATACAGTTTAAGTTGTAGTGTTTTGAATCCCAAAATGCACAGGAAGCAAAACCATGATGCTCTATTGCAAAAAAATATTAAAGATTAAAGGCACATCTCACCTGAGGTATGTGCTCAAAAAGTAGCAGATATCTCTATGACATGGAGATTGTGTCCACATTCACACATCACCTTCTAAGAAATTATTGGACAATTTCTGGAAGAAGGCAATAGGACTGATTACAGCTTAGAAAATGTGACCAGTGAAGAAAGGTTAAACAACGTAGGTTTCTGTGGTCCGGAAAAGAGAAGCCCAAGGGTTTGTAAAACAGTTTGTCACAAAAAGGACTGGGATTAATTGCATGAGAAGGACAATCTGGTTTACGCTGCAGAGAGAAATGAAATGGGCATTAGGAAACCCTCTTTAACTGTTATACTAGTTAAGCACCGAGAGAGGAGCTGGTTACCTGAGGTTCACATCAACAGACTCCTGTTGCAAACTGTGCAGACGTGCCTATTTTGTCCCAAGTGCCTTCGAGCCCTAATTTTTTTATAACTTTCTCTATATACGGAGAGAGGCTGGCATATGCTATTTCCTAAGGAGTTTACAAACAGTCAGAGCTTCAGAATATTCTTTTGAAAGGTGAGTAGGTGGGCAGGTATTACAGCTTCAATTTAGACAACTGGGGGAGATAAGGAGAGAGATTTAAGTACTTTCCCTAAGGCCAAGGAAGCAACAAGCATGTCAGGAGAGGTTCAACTACAAGCATTTCTAACTCCAGCAACCCTCAGGAGCTCATACCCATCCTTTCCTTTTCAGAGTATCTGATAGGGCTTATGTTTCATCTGGCTCTATTTTCATGCAACTGCCTGGCAGCTTCCTTGTTTTTTTCCTCCTGAGCACTCTGCTAGTGACCACATTAATAATTGCATACCCTGAATCTGTAACTGCCTTATTACAGATGAATACAGCTGCTAGACCAGTCTTCAAACCCTATTATCAAAGATCTGTTGAGCAGCATAAAGCACATGGGTGACCTATGCTTTTGTCCCAGTGGGCAAAAGGCTGCCAGTGATGACACCACCAAACCTTTGGCACCAAGATCCCCAGACCACAACCTGACTGGAGAAGAGGTTGCTTTCTCACATGAAAGATGGTCTCGCTAACACATGGCAAGAGTGCACGTATCAGTGCTCATTGCTTGCCTGACCTGTTTCCTCAAACAAATCCCCAGAAAAATCCCTCCTGGCCACCTCAGAATACCAGTTTCAAAGGGGAATAAACAATCTTTAGGACTTAATCAACTTTCATATACCATTGGTATAAGGGGATGACTGGTGCTTTGTGAATTTTCTGGTGAAGGAGGTTGCTTGCGTCTTTGCAAATGCATTTAAAGATGAGAGCCCTGCCCACCAAAGCAGCAAGCACAACAGTGGCATCTCTTCAGATTGACAGCCATTGCTTTTACTCTTTATTCTCCTCATTGTTTTTTTTCATTTCATTTATAAGGCATCCACGGCCTTGGGGGACTAGGAACAATCACATTAAGAATAATATAGATGTAACTCAATACTTTTCACCTGTTCCTCACCGACACTTACTTGCTCCTCCACCAAAATATCTTTCCACTTTCTTCTGCCTTTCTACCTAAGGTATGGAATATACTCACATGGTGCTAGGTATTAATTAATCTCACCCTATTATTACGATGGTTTCTTTTGCATTAGAGTCAAGCTAGATAATCCTTATGCCTTGTGCCTGAGGATTAATACCAAACCATGGCTGACTTCTCTACAGAATTACTTCTTGTATTTGCGTTAATACCAGCAGAGATCTTCCTGAGCAGCACTACCACTGTGCACACCGGCAATCACAGCTAATTTGTACATATGCTTCCATTGGACAGAAGCCATGCAATTAAGAGGACGTCCTCAAGGCATTAACATTTCTCGTCTCGCAGTAGGCGCAGTGGGAGAAGGCAGCAGAAGTTTATGGGGTGTTATCCATGGGAGTGTGTTATTTCAACAGTATTTCTATGAATCTGTGAGGACGATTCAGAGCTGGGCAGGGAGCCAACAAAAAGAGGTTTCTGAGGCCACAGTGGAAATCTCTTAATTCCCTGTTCTCTGGAAGAAGAAGGTGAGGCAGCATGGAGCACTGATGGTGTCGGACTAGAAAACTTCTGTCTTCCTGTTCTGTCTAAGACCCGGCCACCAGGTCCTTACCTACACTCTTCAATGTGTTTGTAGCCCCTAGTCCCAGCAAAACACTTGTCAGCTAGGTCCCTGTGAAGCCCTAACTACAGAAAGGGTATTAAGGTCTTCACCCCTCCTGGGAAGGAACCAAGGCGCATAACAGCAAGGACTGTAGTCTACGTGAGGGCCTGAGTACCAAATCAAATGACCTGTAGGCTCCAAAGGACCAGAATCAAGACATTGCCATGTTAGGTCTTTTCCACCTTTTCCACCAGAAAACTGCTAGGGTGCAGGGAGCCTGTGGGTGAGTTTCCTTGGGTAATCACAGAGCCTCTGCCCCTGGAAGCCCACTAAGTGATCTGTGAGGCTTCTGAAAGCCTTCATGTAGGCTGGGAGAAAGTCTGAGGATAACAGGTTTTGCCCAAGACATCTTGAAAGCAATCAATCTGGAAAAGATTTGACAGGAAAAATGTAAGCCAAATTTCCACCTTGTGTGGCTCTTAGAGACTCAGTGAATCCCATTACTCTCTGGCAGAAGGACCTTGGCATCATGGACCAGCCCAAGCTGTGTCCAGACGGTCCATCTCTAGGACCACCTGGGAATGGTAAAAGTCTTTGTCTTTGCAAGTCTGGCATTGGCAGGACTGTGTCTCTTCTCTTTATCAACATATTATAGGGAGGAAAGCACCTGATCCCACTCCCTTCTCCCTGTTACACACTTACACTTAAAAACCCACAAAACGCGTGGAATACATTCATTCAAAATGCTGCACTTTCGGCTGCACTGTTTTTAAGAGAATAACATTCACCCCCACCATCAGTGCATTTGTTCCCAGGTGCTAAAATGACGTATACTGAAGCTTGAGTGCCACTGGCTAATTTAGGAGGGTTATCTTCATCATAAAAGCAAGAAAATAAATTCAAATCAAAAGCCCACAAACAAGCTATGACCTTATTCAAATCAGAAAAAATACCCCAAACAATCCTAACCTCTGACAGCTGTGGTAGGATGTCAGAGAAGCTGAGAAGCCATGCAAGATGCACAGTATTGATTACTGTGTGATAATGATTTCCCTTCAGCTCACAGACCCCACCATATACTTCATTCTGCATTCCAGAGCAGGTCTCTGAGCATCGCCGAGGCTGGGAAGTAACACACACCAGACGTCGCTGGGGGTTGCAGGTTAAGTACTGCACTCAGCTTTTATGGAGCAGAAGAGTAGATAAATTCTGTCAAATGAATGTAAATGCTCAGCATTAATTTTTGCTTATGGGAGTCTTTAACCATTTCCTTAGGTTGTTTTGAAGTATTTCTAGGATTTCTCATTTTGTGAATTGTCATGAATCTCTCCTTGTTTCTGAGTTTCGGTTTGGTTTGATTTTGAGTTTACTTGTAGATGCCAGTGAAAATATTTCTGATTCTTTGCTGAAAATTTCCAAATGTCTATATGGAAAATTTTATGTCTATAAAGGCATAATCTCTGGTAAGAGTTTACCAGTTAATCTCTGGAATTAAGACTTTAAAAGAATTCCTAATTTTTGGTCCTTATTCTGCGCTACCTGGAGTATCACAGAGACAAAGAAGCGGCCACAGTCCTGACTGATATAAACTGGCACAGTTCCTTGAAGGCTGGTGGTAAAACACAAGTTTGCACTGCTGAGTCTCTGCCCTGCCTGTCATTCCCTTTGGATTTAGTCTTTTCTCTACTGACACTAATTCTTCTGCAACATATGCAACAGGCAACATAGCTTTATTTCATCTCCCTGTTTGTACCATCGGTGATGCCTCCTGGGAAAGATTAATGGCTTAAGCTGATTTAATGGTGTACATACTTTTCACAGAAAAAAAAAAAAAGTAAAGAAACTCTTTCTATTTTTCTGTCCAGATTGAAAAATATTATCTTTTAACATTTTTTTTTCCTTTGGTATTTGTTGCTTTCCAGCCTTTGATGGCCTTCCAAACAACTTCACCATCTTTCTATGCATCTGTGAGGTTCCCGTATTAGCATGAGTCATCCTCACATATAAGTCTGGGACTCAGTTGCATGTAGAGATAAGCTACTGAGTTTCAGGAGTTATGCCAGCAGAGACTCTGACCCTACGCAATGTAATCTCAGCCACCTGCTTGCTCAGCCACCTTTCGCTTTTCTTTTTGCTGTATCCAGGAGAAATGCTGGCTCACTTGGTGAATGAGGTTTGTGACGTCTGTGGGAGAGGTTTGAAATATTTGGCTGACATTTCGCCTTGTCTTTGCTAAAGCACTGTTATCAACCTTTTTTCAAAAAAAAAACAAGCCCAACCACTCAGGCCCAGATATATGTGACAGAACTGTGGTCTAAGCAAAAATCATGTATTTAAAACCTGAAAAGAGTTGGTTAGAGGCTAAAGAAATGCCAAAACCCCCATGTTTTTGCTTAATGTTTTCTTCCTAATCTACCTGACAATCTACCTTAGTAACAATACTGTGTTTACTAATTAGAAAATCTACACCCAACAAGAATGCAAATTCCATCAGTAAATGTGTGTGAGTGACTTAAAACAGAGTAACTACTGGCATATTTCTGCAGACACATATTTCTAAAAATGAGTTGCAACACATTGTAAAAGTCACACTCATTTTATAAAGCCTTCTTTACTACCCTATCACATGAGGGCAAATAATCAGATGCAGCTTCTCTTGTGGACAAAGACATTTATTCCAGGTGAAGATGGCATATAGAGAGATGAAATGGAAGGAGACAAATTCACTCCCCATCCTTAGCATATGGTTTTCCCATAGCGACATATTTTTATTTTTTATTCAAAAGCTGTCTGGCCTTTTCATACAGTCTGCTCAGCTCTGCTCACATCTACTCCTACAACTCATGAGGTTCAACAAGGCCAACTACAAGGTCCTGCACATGGGCCAGGGTAATCCCAAGCACAAATACAGGCTAGGTGGTGAGTGGATTGAGAGCAGCCCAGCGGAGAAGGACTTGGGTTTACTGGTGGATGAAAAGCTGGACGTCAATGTACGCTCACAGCCCAGAAAGCCAATCACATCCTGGTCTGCATCAAAAGCAGAGTAGGCAGCAGGTTGAGGGAGGGGATTCTCCACATCTACTCCACTCTCGTGACATCCTACCTGGAATACTGTGTCCAGGTCTGAAGTTCTCAGCATAAGAAATACATGGATGGACCTGTTGGAATGGGTCCAAAGTAGGGCCACAAAGACGATCAAGGGGTTGGAACACCTACCCTATAAGCACAGGCTAAGAGAGTTGGGATTGTCCAGCTTGGAGAAGAGAAGGCTTTGGGGAGACCTTATTGTGGCCTTCCAGCACCTAAAAGGGGCCTACAGGAAAGATGCGGAGGGACACTTTATCAGGGAGTGTAGTGATAGGAAGAGGGGTAGTGATTTTAAACTGAAAGAGCGTAGATTTAGATTAGATATTAGGAAGAAATTCTTTTCTGTGTGGGTGGTGAGACACTGGAACAGGTTGCCCAGAGACATTGTGGCTGCCCCATCCCTGGAAGTGTTTAAGGCCAGGTCGGATGAGGCTTTGAGCAACCTGATCTAGTGGAAGGTGTCCCTGTCCGTGGAAGGTGACTCTGCCCACGGGAAGGGGCTTGGAACTAGATGGCCTTTAAGGTCCTTTCTAGCCCAAACCATTCTGTGATTCTAAGACTATGTGTTTTGTCAATCTGGGTTATGCCGAAAAGCTGCGAGGACCAATGATTAACTGCAGCCAATTTACCTTGAACTCTTAGAGCGAGTTAATAACGTGAGGTTAAGTAAAAAATAGCCATATGACATTAGTCATATGCATGCCAGTAGTGTACACATGGAAACTGCATTGGGTGAATATCAGGGTGAAAAGTTAGAAAATGCCAAGCATAAGTGATGATGTAATTCTCAACTGCATGATCACATCCTCCCTTCACCCTAACCTCTGCCCCCATGGCTTCCTTCCTCCTTGTGTAGGGTGGAGCTGTCTCAAGGATGAATCAGGGAAGGTGTCAGCTTTCTAAAAGGCTTTTTGACAGTTGTGGCAGACAGAAGGTGCACAGGGAATGAGGCTGAGGAGCACTGCAGGAGATGAAATAGTTTTTGGGTGAAGACAGTTGGTGATGGGTGATTCACATATCCCAAACTTTTACTAATGATCCCTGACACCTAAGCTTTATTTTTGGGTTTGTGAGTGACACCCCTGGCACATGACTTGAAGAAAGCCTGGGCTCAGCCAGAGGCAAATGGTGAGGGGCACAATGGACACAGAAAGCTCTGTATAATGTCAAGGATGCAGAAAAGTGAGAAGAGGCCCCAAACTGGAGGAGACCTTTAATGATGTCTTCATGGCTCAATTCTGCATTAGTTAAATGGAGACAAACCCAGAGTCTGATTACAGGTTTTGACAAACTTTGATACTGTTCCAATTAGTGCTACAGAAAAAAAATTCAGGAGGAAATGAATAATTCTGTTTTCAGGGCAGTATGTAGTGTATAAGACCTAGGGTTATTCACTGGGAAATGAGGAGAATGAAAAATAAGGAATAGCTGCTCATTACCTGAGCACTGTCCATCTTATGCACAAGATGAGAGGAAACCTATGGAAAAACAGTGTGGGACTGTATAATTAGATGGGACAGGGCTACAGGGTTGTCCTTTGCTCTGATATTTCCCAACTTTGAATCTTGATAGTGTTTCCTCCTTACAAAGCAGACTTACACGTATGCATTTTACTACCCACATTCAGCTGGGACACAGGGTTTGGGCTGAAGGAGGTTTCCATGCCATGGACACAAGTCCTCCACCTTTTCTTTGCCCCTCCATCCCTCACTCATCCTCTCCAGATCTCATCTGTTCAGTCCTGGCTGCCACTTCTCAAACTCCTTACTCCAGTCTTATTCCTCGTCCACTTCCTCTTTTGCCTTCTAGACTGTTTATTCCAATCTGGGTTTTTGTTTCCCTTGTACTTCTACCCTATTTTCCATGCTGCTGTGGGTGTCCTCAGGGATCCTGGGGATGCAACACAGGCTTCCCATCCCACATGTTGGGACTCACCAGTCTAATAGAGACAGGGACAGATCCTGGCTTAAAGCTCAGAGGAGCTGGCTTCAGCCTGAATGTTTCTCAGACACCCTTACCCCAGTCCTATCAGTAGCCATACATATTCTGCCCAAGCACCAGCAAGGGTGTGAGGATGAACGTTGAGGCACTAGTGCCATGGAGAGGTATCTGGCGTTATGAAGACACATTCAATCTTCCACCTGACTTTATCTCTCTCTAAAGACCACAATATATCAGGGGAGAGGTTGTGCCAGCCATAATGAGGCTGAATATTGCATTATTTGTACCATATATTTCTTGGGCCTGAACAAGGAATATTTACTGAAAAGATTAGTTTTGTAAGTAATTAGTCTTGCTGGAAAAGAGTTTCAGTGGTACCAGATAATATTCTAATTTTCTCTATCGAAAATAATTTAATCTCTTCTAAATGAAATCCATTTTTCTAAAGAAAAATGACTTCCACGGTGTTATTCCAAGCCTGGCCATGGAGAGATCCAGCCTTAGATGAAGCAGTAACAATTTCACCTAACTTCGTCTTTAGCTCCAAAGCTACTAGAATTAATTGAGCGTGTAATTAAGGAAGGGTTTTCTTACCAATATGATCATGCCTATAATTAAAACCTCACACAAATGTGTATGTGGAAGAATAAGGCAGGGCAGAGCAGGGAAGCGACCAAAGTGTCTGACAGGTTTACATCAAAGGACCTGAGCTCCTGCAGCTCTAAGCCAGAGGGAGGGGAGGAAGGGAAGACGGGACTGGTTGATAACCAACTTGATATATTGTTTTTGACCTCCTGTCTTCAAAGCCTCAAGTGGTTTAAGTGCTGTCTACTCAGGAGATTGCTTCTACCTTTCATGTTTCTTCAGCAGAGTCAAGCTTTGCAAGTGTTTGTGCTACTAAGCCCTGGATATGTGGAAGAGTGATGATATCTGCATGTTTTCAGAGAGCCTGGAATGGGTTTGGCTGCTGGTTTGGACTGTGTCTTATCAGTGTTGCAGCCCAGGAGACCCCATGACATGTCATGAGAGCCACCGCTTCCGTCTGCTTTTTGTTGCACCAAAGACCTGTGAACAAGGTTTTGTAAAAGGAGTGGTACATTTTTATTACTGTTATTTATACTGCATTTACTATTAAATCACCCTTTAATAGTTGTGTTCAGCCTGTGATATGTGACCTCAGTCAATGGCCATGCCTAGGGACAGCTGCATTTTGGGAGGTCTTGCTGTTCTGAACATGGGGAGAGGTTTGGTCCTGGGCAGCTGCAACACAGCCCCTTCACGAAGCTGAACTCCTGCACAAAGGGACAAGGGCTTTCCCTGAAAAACCCAAATGGGGACCTGGAGCTCAAACAGAAGAAGGGGACTCCCTTAGCTGGTCTGCCATGTGTTGTGATACCCTGTGACTGTACTAGGGAGGGGAAAAACCTCCCTCAGAATACAACCAAGCTAAAGACCAAGGCACTAAGGAAAACACAGGTGTAGATAGATGGGTGTTGAATGAAAGAAGGCGCCTTGAGCAGGAAAACTTCCCTCTCATTTGTTTGCTACCTGCTGTGCTCAGGGAAACAGGACTTTGTATGTTTGTTGACATTCCTACATGTTTATAAATGACATCAAAAAGACACCTGTATCTGTCCTCAAGTCTTCTCTGAACTGGAACAACTTGCAGGGCCTGGGGTTTTTGTCTTGCTGGTGGAATCCCAAATGGGGTCAGAATTCTTCTCTCATAGATTTGGTGGGGCTTATATTGCAATGTAGATAAAAGAGGAATGCAGTGAGAGTTAAAGCACATTAGATGTACATTCTTGGGAAGAAAGCCCACATGCCCAGCTGTATGCATATTTTTACATTCATCTAAACTTGGGGAAATATAAGGAATAGGTGATCACTACTGAAGTGTGTGCTCAGGTGCTTAGAGCTATGCTAGTATGCACTGGTCATGGTTCAGGCATTTTATAAATGAAATACGTATTGTGCCAGTACTTTATTGCATTCCATATAGTCCCAAACATTAAAGGCACAGAGATCCTACCAATAACTCCCTTCAGAATGACCTAATATATCAGACAGCCATGTTGGAGAGATGTTTTTCTCTGTAGATAATTACTATGCTGGCATTTTGGGGCAACCATCATTTTTGTTTCATAATCATCCTCACAACTTTCCCATTTTTTCAGCTTTCCCATTTCTGCAGCAGTCAAGAGCCTTCCCCAGTGGATACAACTAGTCATTTACAGCTAACATTGGGCAGCTCTGTCTGAGTTCTGCTTTTGAAAAGGATGGCCAATTGCCTCGCCAACAGCTGCCCATTAAGCAAACTGCTTAATGAAATGACTAGAAAGATAGATCCTCACCAGTGTATTTTCTCTGCACTTATTAAGAAAAACCCCGAAGCTTGTAAGTCACACAATGAGCTAGTGAGCTTTATGCTCTTAATGCTATCACTGTCACTTTTCTTTGATTCCTTCAGTCCATGCCTTCTCCTACTGCATTTTGAAGCTTACTGTTATTATCATTATTCATAATTATGTTATTATTGCTAGTGTTGCTATTATTAATTTCAATTTGTTATCATTGTGGTCTTTACATAGCCCCCCAGTGCGCTTTTCTGTGAGGTCCCATGGGAGCCAAAAGAAGGTCCTTGGGCACTTCCAGGCAACCTCAGCTGCGGAAAGTTTTAGGGGACCTTAGATGCTCCTGGGCACCTCTGTTACAGCCTGGACTTTGCACAGGCTAAGCAAGACATGGAGAACCAAGGCCACGGTGCACGGACATGATGTCTGGACAGTGGGAGGTGAGCAGGGCACACTTTAGTTCCTATTTCCATTCTCTGAAAGGACTCAGTGGAATTTTATGCATAATATGAAGGCTTTGGTCACAAAGATATGGTTACCTGGTTGGGATCCCCTCTCTGATCACAGTGATCATTCCAGGCTTCCACACAATGGGGTGCCAAGGCTACTTTCATCTCCCAGTGATGTAGATCTTGAGGCTCAGCTAGTGACAGCAGAGAGGGGATCCCAACCAGGTAACCATACCTGTGAAAGGCAAAGCAATCCTAGTGTTGTGGTCATCCTGGTCCATCTCAAGGGCTATTTGATGGTCATCATGGAAGCACTCAGGAAGAGCTGAACCAGCTCAACCTGATGTGCACCCAAGGGTGCACATGCTAGGGTGGTGTAGCCTGGAGTCAGCTGTGCTGCTCAGGATGCTGAGAAAGGACGACATCACCCAGCCATTGAGTCATGGGTGAGATATCAGAATCTGCACTGCAATCCTTCCTCCTTAAAAAACAGAGGCAAAATGCCTCCATTTCCTCTCTACCTTCAGCAGGGAGCATTTGGGGACAGGGATTGTCTTCTTATCATATGTTTTGGCAAGCACTAAGCATATGAGTCCCCGTGCTGGACTTTGACCTCCCAGTCCTACTGTAATGCAATTCTCATTAGCGGTACAGCATCCAGCTCCTGCCCAGGAAACGCAAGGCTGCTTTCCCCAATACAGTACATAACCCACCCTGGTGCAGCTGCGCGCGAGGGCAGGGCCCAGCCAGGCATCGTCTCACTGTGCTGGTACAAAGCACAGCCGGGGAGGAAAAATAACCTTTCAGTTTTATGTTCAGTGATATATTGTTTTTAAATCTGAATGGGTTAAGGAAATGTTACAGAAGAGAAAGGGCTCTGCTTTTCCAGAGGCATAACGTTATGGTAGAGTTATTCCAAAGCCAAACTGCTCTGAGTTATGCCCCTACATCCTTTCTCCCAGGTACTTATAAAATTATGATTAACAGCAGCAGACATAGGACTTCATTATTTCTTGAATTGCCTTTCTTTTTAACTGTCTACAAGCTCAGAGAATTACATATGGTCTCATTAACCTTTGTGTCAAACTGCTAATAAGGCAGGGGAGGAGGTACCCCCTAAGCTGCTTGGCAGACTGTGTGAGTGCCCTATGGAAGGGATGCTGAGGGAGCACCAACGCTTCCCAGTCCACACTACAGACTTCATGCAGCCATGTCAGCTTGTGGGTGATTGCACAGGAACCCAAAAGGTTTCAGTGCTTGCTGTCCATGTGAAGTTATTCCAGCTGGCAGGTCTGAATCGCCCAAATGACTTTGGAAATCCCAGTCTTTGAGTTGCTCTCTCTCAGGAATAGTTTCATGACATATGCAAAGGACTTAACTACATCTTTGCTTGTACAAGAATGCTGTAAGGTGATTTTAAGATGTGTGGCTGTCCATAAAGTGCAGAATTTGACTTCCACAGGAATTGACTTTGACTTTGACTTCCACAGGACAGCTTGTGAGTTTAAAGCTAAGAACCTGTTCAAATGCTTTGCTAGATGCAGCCTCACACTATGATAAAGAAGCTACTTATGTAAACCTCAGTTACCGTCCAAGGGCGTTAAAGGCTACAGCAACCCCATCCATAGTGGAAACCCAACTCCAGACTTTCCTTTCTCAGGGGTAATTTTCCCTTCTGATTTCCGATTTCCTCCTCATGCGACCTCAAAGACCAGCCACTGCAGCCCTCTGCTGTTTAAGACTCAAGGTGGATGTGGTACCTCCTAAACTTTCTCTGCTTCAAACAGCTGTGAACTTCTGTAAGTAAGGAACAAAGGTCAACTTAACCATTCTTTTTGAGAGATCTAGCGGTCAAAAACTAAATTGCTTTGAAAGTGGAGTCAACAGGGTTTAACAAATAAACAGTAGCACCATGGGAGTTTGCTAATCCCTCAAATCTATAATAAACAGATAAAGTTAATAAGATTCAATAAAAGAGAACAGCCCCATCAACATTTTAAAAGTACTATCTAAACATTACACACACTATTTACCGAGTTCTGTAGCTGAATTCTCTGTACAGAGGAACACTCAAAATTCATTATCTTTGGATGCAAAGCTTAGTAAATTCAACAGTAATTAATCTCCATTTACCCTCTGTGTGTGTTTCTGAACAGACGCAAAGTTCATTGAAAAAGTTCTTTCAGCCAGTCTGAAGGAAAAGCAACGCTTTGATAAACAAAAAAGCACCAAACACGGGCTTCTGAAAGGAAAAGAGAGCAGCTAGCCAGCTCGGCGCGGTTCAAGCCAGGTGCTCATTGCAAATTCAGTAGCATGCACTGGCAAGTGTCAGCGGCAAAGAAACTGAAATGACTGAAATTCTTATGCCAGTGTAATTTGCTGAAGGCGATGCACAGAGGGTTAAGGTAAATTGTGCATGTGTTGAGGATTAGAAAACAAATTAAAATGGAGGCTAACAAAAGGAGTGCAATATTTATGCATTTCTTCATTCTTTTCACTACATGGTACTCAATCAACTTCACAGTCTCTTAAGGTGGCATGGGGACATTGCTATTGTGCACATTCAGTTACTCTTAAAAAGGGGACTCAGGCATACTAGGCTACAGAATTCAGCAGATTCTGGTAATATTTATCAGTATCACCATTAACCCACCAAATATCTACAGCCCACTATTACTTCTAGTCAGGTGAAATTTAATCACCAGCACAAGAAATGCAGTGAGTTTTCTGTTCGATACATTCCACTTATCTGCGTCAGTTTTGATATACCAGCCTGTTTTACCACGTATTCCTCCACTTTCCCTTAAGTTCCTGCATTTGTGCACTCCAGTTATACACAAGTAGAGATGTATTAATCACCCGTGACTTAATGCAATGGAGTTCCTTTCATGGTGTAATGAGCTTAATGTTTGATACCCAATTTACCTCAATTAATCTTTTAAAGCCTTTCTAAGTTATCAAGCATGGCACTCTATGACCCAGCACAGCCCAGTAACCAAATGGGTTATCACTTTGTGGAATGGGAAATGCGTCCCCTATGAAAAATGCTCTTGGCTGTATTTTTCCAGCCCTCTGCTGGCAAGCCCTGCCATGGAGTTGGATGGAGAGTCAAGGACATATGTCCATGCCTCTGCCCTGTGTGCTCTGTCCAGTGTCTCAGATCAAGCTCTCCTGCATCATAAATTGGGCTTTTGAATTCAAGATGTGCCCACCTGTCCTTCTGCCAGCTCTGAACCATGAAGGTGGGAACCTCTATGAGTAAAAGGGTCCAAAACCTGACAGCAATCGTATTTTCAGCCACCACCATGAGGTTCACCCAAGCTCACTTGCAGGGATTTGGACCTCATTTTAATTACAGAGACCTTTGCATGTTCGGCCATGAGAAGTGGATGCATATTGTCCTTGCTCCTTGATGACAGACTGTGAGAGGTATCTGCAAGAGTCATCCCTTGCTCTTACCTACCCATGGAAACAAAGCAAAAGGTTTTCTTCTTAAATTTTCTCTCTAGATTTGAGCTGACTGAATAGAGCTGCCTGGGACACTAAAGATAAGACCGAGTGTTTGTTTGTATTTCACGTTAATGTGGAGTTGTTTTCACACGGGTTAAAATCTTGGAGCTTACAAATGCTCCAGGCTCACTCCAGGCAGTGCTGCTGGAGGTGACCAGGAGCCCACTGTCCTTCATGTCATGGTACAAACAAAAGGACAAAAAAACTTCCAGCTAGCCTCC